>JAPMLY010003222.1:0-23265 GCA_026401115.1 Tetraselmis chui | reverse complement strand
CCGCGGCCGAGACACTGCCTCTGCCCCAAAAATATATAATTCCGCATGTATAGCTACTTTGTGACTCTCTTCGAAACTAACCCACCCGCCACAAACTCTCTCACACACGTAGTCTATACTAACCTTCATGCTAAATTTAACGCCGACTAGCCTATCATTTTTCTATCTCATATTTGGTCGCACAAGGTTATCATTTTGTGACGTAATGTCAATGTTCAGAGTTGTGGACGCCCTCTCCACACCAGTGGACAATGCTTCGGTCGACTTGGTTCTTCCACCTGAATGGAGCTGCCTCACATCATTGGAGAATGTGTAAGACGCCGTCAACTTCCCACGCCGCCTCTCATTTACACCGATTGTCTAGGCAAGGAAGGCGGTCAATGAATCGGCATGCAGACTTCACATATTTTCCTCATTTATTATTTACTGGTGATTGGCAGCTGCTGTGAATAAGCCTATCATACGCTGCCTTTTGTGTCATCAGGACTGTGACGGATGCAAACTTCACCGGACCCCTGCCGACCGAGTGGAGCGTGCTCACTAATCTGGAACATTTGTATGTAGCCCAACAGATATTCTTTTGCTTTTCTGATATATAGATATGTATGTACCGTAAACCTCGCGGAAACTACGTGCTGCTGCCCTTAACCCCTAGTCAAGCCCTGCGTGACCGTGCTCATAACAGGAATTTGGCGAACAACAACTGCACGGGTGAATTTCCTGCTACCTGGTCTGAATTGACCTCCCTCAAGACAGTGTAAGCCCTCCCTACTACCACTTCCGACTCGCGAAGCTGTCAACTCCATGACACAGTATTTAAACAATCCGCAACTGTGAGATTTGATCGATTTGGGCGCTGGGTATATCGTTCTGTCTTGTTCAGGGACGTGGCAGTCAATAAGCTCACAGGCAGTCTACCTGGTTCCTGGTCCTCCTTCACCTCGCTTGAGACCTTGTGAGCCTCCCCTTCCTATCTAATCTGTGACTACCCTTTATTTTCTGTGCCAGCAGTGCTCTCTCTCCCACTGCTAGCACAGCTGCAGGGCTGGCGTTTTTGAACTTAAAACTGAAATGCTAGTGTCTTTGTGGTGTTTTTAGCAGTGTGGCAGGCAACAACTTCTATGGCAGCGCACCGCTCGCTTTTTCCGCAGCTTTGAAAATATTGTGAGAGCTCCGTGTGCCTGCTGAATTCCCATTTTTGTTACAACATGGCACAGCCATTAGTGACCATGCTGCGCGCGCGCGCGCGTGTATGTGTGTCTGTGTCTGTGTTTTCTGAGAACTGAGATTCCATGGAGTCGTCCATGCTTTGTTTGACTTTGTTGAGCTGCTGCTTCAGGAATGTTTCGTACAATGATTTTTCAGGCCAGGTCCCGAGTTTTTGGGCTAATCTTCCTGAGCTTGAAACCTTGTAAGCCCCCCTCCCCATTTCCCAGTCAGCGGCTGCATTGGTACATTGTGTAGCAACATTGGCAGATTTGTCTACAACGAATTTTCTCGTTATGTGCTGTCGACGGATAGTTTTTAATTTATTTCAAGAAATGCACGGAAAATTGCAGAGTGGGGAAAACAGGAAAATGCCGATAATACACACTTTCCCTTAGTAGCACTGATTTCACGATTCCAGTGAAGCGATATCATGTGGGAAGCACCATCGAGGCATTGGTAGCCCTCATTATACCATAGGTCAGCGACTTGACTGCCACTGCGGTGCTCCGCAACGCTAAGCTTATGCCTCCCGAAATGATCGTTGCTTTCAGGAATGCGGCGGGCAACGAACTCACAGGCACAATACAACCATTATGGTCGTCTCTTACGTTGCTGGAGACCTTGTGAGCCCCTCTGCAGCTCACCTGCATCTTACCTCCCTTTCTCTTGGTCCACAATGACGACAGCTGCTCTTGCGCTCACGCTGAATCGCGTCCTTGTGCTGCTTTCAGCAATTTGGCGGACAACAAGCTGACTGGCAACGTTCCATTAAAATTTCCCTCAAGTCTCAAGACATTGTACGACCTACGTGTGCCCGCTATTGCGCTCTCCGCACGCCTGTTTTGGGGCGCTGTCATAAGCAGCCCAACCTCGCGAGTGTGCTTGATTGATTTGGAGGGAAAAAGGGGTTTCTCGGAATCGCTGATATTTTGTGTACAAAAACTCGGCTACCATACTGCAGGGATTTGGCGGGAAATGACCTCTCCGGCACAGTGCCCACTGACACATGGTTTACTATTAGCAGTCTTGAGACATTGTAAGCCCCATCTCAACCCCCATCTTTTATTTGTACCTGGTATTGATAAGGGTCGAGTCACAGGAATGCTCTCTCCACCTTCTTGGATGTATGGCCTTTCCCGTGCTACAAATATTATTGTGTGATATTTTGAAATACTTGCGATGTTTGTGCTTACCCATTTTACAAACATCTTCATCCAGACTGTCCAGTGTGTGTGATCGATTCATGTGATACACAATTATAATTCAGTTCTTTCCGACCCGGTAATCATAGTGGCCATTGCGGAGTACTTATGCCTGATGGAATCATTGGTTGCGTTCAGGAATGTGGCGGACAACAAACTCACGGGCTCGATGTTTCAGACGTGGTCTTATCTATCATCGCTGGAAACCTTGTGAGCCCATTGTTGTTTGCCTGTGTAGTGCTCTCTCTCTTCTGACACAACCATGCACATCAAATCGAAGCCCCTGCTCGTGTGCTAGCGACTGACCCGCGCGTTTGCGGTGTTCTTCAGCAATGCGGCAAACAACCAATTATCTGGCGCCGTACCAACCGAATTTGCTTCAACTCTGAAGACATTGTAAGGCCTACATGTGCCCGCGCATTTTGAAAGTCTGTCAACGGTGCCTTCAGCAGCAAACTTTGTACCGCGCGTGTGATTGTGATGGGAGAAAGAAGGTTTTATGAAATCGCTGCTGCTTGGTATGACTGTGTGACTTCAGGGATTTGACGGGCAATAAATTTTCCAACTCTCCAAGCCAATTTTGGGATTTTCAAGTAAACATGGAGACCCTGTACGCCCCTTCTTTCTCGACATGCGGATGGATGCAAACTGGGCATGCTCTTGGAATCAGTCCAGTGAAACTTGTGTGCCTTTTTGGGATTGGAAATGTACATTCTAGGGCTTATTACCCATAATGCTACTTTTATTGGACAATATCGAGTTGCGTATGTCCAATAAGCACCACTCAGGCACTGCGAAGCTTCCTTACCTCGCTTTTATATATCATTTACGATATTGCATTCCATTGCGGCGCGTCACATCGTCCCGATGCTGATTCCGTTCTTAATATTTTGGCTTCAGGAAAATCGCGGACAATGACATGACTGGAACACTGCCGCCGCAGTTGTCTGTTCTTACCGCGCTTGTAACTATGTAAGCCCTTATCTCTGTTTACATTGACGCAGTTCAGTCAGCATCAAATCAGGAGCGGTCAGTCGCATGTGCGCGCGCGCGCGCGTGTGTGTGTGTGTGTGCCTGCTCATTCCACGAGTACAATGCGCTTGTGTGTGACTCACGCTCGTCATGTCGCTCGCAGGGATATTTCAAATAACAAACTTTTGGGCAGCTTTCCGGTGGAGTGGTCTGATCTCTCCCAGTTGCAGATGTAAGTGCGGCGCTTGATCCGTAGATAACGCTGCACACGTCGATCTTCCCTGAAATACTATTCTGCGACATTTCCGCGTCCCGACCCTAACGCGTCCCTAATAACCCCTCTTTCTATGTTTGCCTGCGCAAGTACAGTGATTCAGTGATTCTATCCCTCTACATACATATCACATTTAGCGAGCCTTGTACTGCATTTGAATCAATAGTAACGGATACTCAAGGGTTGGTTTCTGATATTTACCGGCATAGTTATCGCATTGCATTATGGGTGTATCCTGCGCTGCTGACCATTGATGTGATGACTTGCACACAGTTTTGCTGTTGGCCAAGCACCCGCCTCTGGATCCTTCTCCTGTGACATTCCTTCCGAATGGACCCCTTCTGGCCCTACCGTCGTCAATTGTCTGTAACTTCAAGAACAAGTTACCACACAAACTATCCTTCCCATCGTGCCACTGCTGTTGCGACAACAGCGAAGAATGGATAGACAGCCGACCAGCAAACTTTAGGAGGAAAAAAGCGGTCAAACAAAATGTCTGTCAGTGTAGTGTTTAGTCTGCAATACAAGTCCAGTCCCTATTGACATCTGTCTGGATTAGTTGTTCTGTAACAAGTCCCTCCAAAAATGTAGCTGCTGAACACAAGCAAGCATTATCAGGTAGCTAGCTAACCATTTGTTTTCGCGCGACATTTTCCTTATCATTTCGATTCTGTGTTACGTTTCAATTGTTCGAGCGCGCTCTAGCTTTTGCCTCTTGGAATGCCGACATTCTCTAACCCCACGACATGAGAAACGCGAGGAATGAACCTCCCCCCCCAACCCGAATTCCGACAACCTTTTTGGAATTCGGATTGATGTTGGTCCGGGACTACACCGTCGTTGTGCATATCGCAGCATCAACAATGCTACCAACGCGTTTCACCTCCTCAAGCACACCATCTCCAATCGACGACTTGTATCATGATTAGTGCGGCCATTCTGCAGAGAATCACAAACTCCCTTGAGCTTCTTACGCCACTCCTGGTCGCATAAAATTAAATTGGATGAAAACTGTACACGGAGCGTTCTGACTTCTTAGCCCATGCTAAGTGCACTGTGACGCTCGAACGCGATGCCCCAACTAGTGCGCGTCCAACGCCCGGGTGCGGTAAGCCGTATTGGATAGTTCTATGGTTGAAATTTCGCTGAGTGTATACTCGGCAAGGTGCCACGCTATACATACATATACACATGGTAACGCATGTACGAAGTCCGTGATGACGACTTTTTAGCTCACAAACTAAACTGCGAATAGCAAACCACCGAGAAGGTAGGCATCATTGCGTGCGTTATAGAAATCCGCAAAAGGCAAGTATGACGACCACACTCGTTAAATGACGCGGGGCCGGGTTAGATGCACTGTCGCTTGTGTCTTACGCACACACCGGGCGAGGGCTCCGAACACTGTAAGGGTATCGCCATACACTGAGTACAAGGCCACCCGTGCATGTCGAGGCGTCCGCCGTCGGTGGTGTGAGCACTAAGCAGTGGCGGAATCTTGCGAGGAAGTGGCACCGACATGCACGGGAGGGCATAGAGGTCGTGGTCTACTTAGCGACGCGGAAAATATTACGGCATATCATCTCGAGCATAGAACGAAGGCCGATAATTACATGGAAAGCTAAATATGTATTACCATCAATTCACCAACTCTCCGGTTTGGATAGGTATGGAGATGCTAATTTGCATAGATACTTGACACCTACATTCTAAACAACTCAATTGCAGTCCACACGTTTAAACCTCCAAACAGCATGCCGTCAAAGTTAAAATGCACAATTGGTCCGCTCAAAATCACGCGCAGAGAGTGGATAGTGATAATGATGCCGTTGGGCGCCCGGCGGCGCAACGACGGCGACGTTGGAGGGTGGTGAGCTCGCAAGCCCGTTGGTATCCCCTCACCTCCCCGTGGTGGGCGCTTGAAACCTTGTAACCGTGCCAAGCTTGGCACAATATGGGGCTAAGAGGGTCGGCAGTGCAATCGGTGTGACCCGACAATTGCGGGAAACTTCATTACGGGGGGCTTTTAAGAAAACTATATATAAACCTACATCAAGAGCCCCATCTCGACCTGTCCGATATATTTTTTCGCGATGTGATACCCTCGATCCTCTCTCAACAAGGAGGCCGAGCGCCAGAGCAACATATGTGCAGGATATTGTGGCGGGGAAGGTACGGCGGGCGGATCGGTGGCGGGTGGGAGGCGTTTTAGCCGACAGCGGCAACCGGGAAATTGGGCCAAGACATGGCGCTCGTTCGCTGTCGACGGGGCCGATGAAGTCAAGCCGACCCAAGGGGTGGAGCGCAACCTCAGCAGCACCAACCAAAATCCGCGACGGGTGGAGGAGTGACGTGGTTTGACGGCGGAGATCCTTAAGCTCCGCCGGCGCCGAAGAAGCAATGTACCAAGGGTTTCGGAAATGATATCGTACCCATCCATCACCCATGGAAACTTGATTATCGGGTGTGTTGAAAACATAAAACTAGGGCCTTGGAACACGAACATAGGGAAAAAATCGTCAGCGCCGAGACATGAGCGTAAGGCTAGGGATCAGCCATCGATACATCGTCGATAGTATCATCATCACCCGTTGATGGTGCCATCGATGTGATAAGTTGAGATATCGACATCGACACGATGGCAGTAGTGCTAGTATCAATGACAATTTGAAAATGTCGATTTTCAAAGCCCGATGTATCAATATATCGTCCCAAATATCGATACATCGGCAATAATATTGGCTTAGATTGCCATCGATGTCAGCATCCCAAAATATCAACACCATCAACATCGATAATCCGAGATATCAATACTATCAACATCGACGTTACAACATATCATTACCATCAACATCGACAAAACTCACTTGATCCCTGGCCTTACATGAGCGCCGACCGCCTTACTTATGTATATGTGGTCGCCGGTCCCCCCAAATTGTGTCTGAAATGAAAAGGGATCTAATGTCTGTGGATCGTTGCGAGCGGAGGAGCGGCAAGGACATGGGTACATGAAATCGAGGCGCGGCGGCAAAATCGTCGATGAAATGTCGCAAGGGGGTTTTGTGTTACGGCTAGGGATCAGCCATCGATGCATCGTCGATAGTATCATCATCACCTGGTGATAGTGCCATCGATGTGATAGGTTGCGACATCGACATCGACACGATGGCAGTAGTGCTAGCATCAATACCATTAATTATCAAAACAATTCTAAAATACTGATTATCTAAGCCCGATGTATCGATATATCGTCCCAAATATCGATGCATCGGCGATAATATCGGCTTAAATTGCCATCGATGTCAACATCCCAAACTATCAACACCATTAACATCGACAATCCAAGATATCAATACCATCAGCATCGACGTTGCAAAATATCATTAACATCAACATCGAAAAAACACACTTGATCCCTAGCCTTATTTTGTGTAGGTAATTTCCTCTATTTGCATTTTATCGGAAGACGACTTCGACGAAACTGCGGTCATTATCTCCTTTGCCGATGTTGCTTTCACGTCATCTACTACTTCCCATGTTGCTTTCTATGATTATTGGGTGGTTGACTCTGCGTGCTCATTCAACCTCACTGCGTTTCGGTCGGACCTTCTGCCTTTCTACCACCTTATCAACTCAATGAAGTATGCGGTGTCGGTGAAATTGTGAAGGACAGCGGTACTGTTCTTGTGCTTACTTGTTTAGTCTCGTGTCAAACTGTGTTTCGCCAAGTTCATGCAATGTACACGCCTAAGCTAACTCCTAGGTCGGCGCAACAAATCGGCCGTACGCTCACCGTGAGCTAGATACAAAAGCACTTTGGATGTGACTTTTTGTTTCTTATGGATTCTGACTCATGCATGTTGCTTGTTACCACATGAGTAGGGATGCTAGTGCCGTATAGTAACAACCTCTACCGCCTACCGCGAAAGCACACTTCTGCGGGGCTGTCCCCACCGACAGTAGATATAATATTGCGAGTATATCATTTGTTGCACTTGCTTATGAGTGCGACTTTGCTCTATGGCATAGCCGGGTGGGCCACCTAAATGTGCAGAGCCTTCAAGCCTAACATTTGAACGGTGCCCCTTACGTGCCCGCCATGCCTAGCTTGGTAATCAATTTGTACTTTGACTTTTGCAACTTGAACCAAGCCACCTCTGCCCAGCGCAATTGCACGGCCTCGGCCAAACATGCAGCTCCACTGCAAATATTTCATCTAATGTATGAGGTCATGTGCATGTACCTTCGCCATCCAGTTTGCGCTACTACATGTTGGTCATCGACCATCACACAAATTATATGTGGTTTCGTTTTCTACAGTCGAATGACGAAACTTGCTCAAAGCTGGAGACTCTTCTGTTGGACGCGCGGAACATCCATGCCCGGTGTCCTTCCCAATAGGGTGCCTTTGCACCATTTATAAGATTTGATTTTGACTACGTTTTCGAATCGGCGTAGACAAACCTCATGTGCACCCGCCTTGGATTTTGCACTCAATTCTCGGCCTCGTATGCGCATTGCATGCTAGGGAAGGCTGAGCGACCGTGGCGCACCCTCCGTGACTGTACCTCCTCCACAATGCACGCGATATATGTCCCAGAGAACATGTGGCCATGCGCAATCAACACAAATGTGCATCTGCGGAACCCCACATTCATAAGAGCAAATGGTCTGTCTTGAGGGGTCGCTCTTTCTCTCTCTCCTCACACGTGAAGTTCCCGATGCGTCCACATTTTGTGTGTTCGGCTGTGCGGTTTTCGGTTGTGCGGTTCGCAAAAGTGCCGGATAACCTCCGCCGCAACCTCGGACTTAATGCCTTCCGCGGCGTGACGGTGGGGGGCTCATAGAACTCTATAGGGCATCGCGTGTATAACCCAATGACCATGCGCATTACTACGTCTGATGAGGTGCCCGCCGGCGGCACAGCGGCGGCGGTCCTGGAGGGGGGTGCGCTCGCATGCCCGTCAGCATCCCCTCACCTCCCCGTGCTTGGTGGGCGCTGGAATCCCCGTAGCCGTGCCAAGCTTGGCACGGTAGGGGGCTAAGAGGGCCGACACCGCGATTCGCAGCGGTAGGAAAAGGCCTTGTACAAAGGGATTTTTGAAAAAATGAAATATGTGCACGCTGCCGGCGCAAATATCTCCTGCTCGGGCCGTCCGATACGTTATTTCTAGACAATATACTACTAAGATACCGTCCCACTTGGGGGGGTGCGGTCTGTATTTTTAGGAGTGTGTGGTGGAGAGGAGGGTACGGACGGATCATCGGTGGGTTGAGGGTGTTGGAGCTCGCGGCGGAGAGCCTGGAAGCATCGCTAGTGTATGTCGACCATCATGTTGACACCGAGCCGGCCGAAAGGGGGCAGCACGACATAAGCTTAGAGGAGGACTGTCGCGTCGGGAGGAGCGGCGAGGTATGGCGGCGGGGTGTTCCTGAGAATCAGCCGCCGCCGGAAAACCCGGTACGAAGTGCTTGAATAATTTCCGTACCCCCGCGGGTTTATTGGATCCGGCAATTGCGACCGTACACTACCCCACCGCTACCCGCTATCGCTAGGCGGTGGGCACACTTAATGTTAGGGAGTGCGAGCCCGAATAATCTCGGAGGCTCGCACTCAAAACAAGGGTGCTCGATGAACTTGCGAATGGTGGGTGGAGGGTACGATGGTTGGCTGATTTTCCAGGTAAGTACCCGGGTACCAGACAGAAAAAGCCGGGGAAATGGCCGGGAAAACTTTTCAGCGCGGCGGCATGAGCGCTAGCTCTTTCAGTCCGGCTGTTTCGGTCCCCCCAACCTACCCTCAAGGTGACGGAGGACATCGACTAGGAGGAAAAGTTGCGACGGGAGGAGCGGCTATGACCTTGGGGCGGGGCTACTTACGGGATGCGGCGGCGGGATCGTCGAGCAACAGCGTGAGGAAAGTTTTTTCGCTAGCCTTTCTCCTCCTTTCTCCCGTAAGACCGAAGTCACGCGGGAGCTAGATTAGGATGGCCCGTCAACCCTTTCGAACGCCGATCGGCCTAGGCCGGTCGGCATCCAAGTTCGGTGGGAGCGGGCCGTGCATCGTGAAGGTCTAGCATCGAATTTCATTTTGCATTTCTTGACAAGTGGATTTGTTCTTGGATATGTTTTTCATGATTACAAAATTTATTTTGTTAGTACTATTGCTTAAGCGGGGAGACTCTGGCAATTAATGCGGTTTATTGCAGTTACAGCTTCCGAGGAACGTCGGCACACATTGCATATAGGTTTGTCGATAGGTGCACATGGTCGAAGAGTACCCAGCCCAATCGTTATACTAAGTGTCCTAGATGGTGGAGTATTGATGACCGTTAGACAACATTTGGTCCAGTTTGCCGATACTTATCGTAATACATTTTCAATTTCAATACGCATGTTCACGTAAAGTTTCAAGAGCATATCCCAGGATTTGGACACTCACCGCTTGTCGACTCGTCCATTGATGTACTTTTGACGCTAACGACGAGATGACCATTAAAGTTTCGCCATCCTATGCAAGGTCAACTTTGGCTGACTTCCATGACGAAGTTGCCCCGTTGCAGGACATGGACGGATCGTCACGCCTACGCGGTCCCCTTGCCCGCCTTGGTGACTTCGTGCTCACGTGTCCATAGTCCCTCAGTTGTGCGTCACCAACCAATGCTCACTTGATGTGTCTTGGGATGCACATGACTTTGTACCTCTCCCCGATTTCTCCATGATGGTTGCTCACCGCCGCCACGAGCTTTGTGAGCCTCCACCACACCCATGGCTTTGGTGTCAGCCAACGTATGTGTTGAGCCTTTTGCGTCTTACCAAGATGCTATGGTAAGCCCATAGTCCGTGGATTGGCAAAAGGCCATGCAAAATGAATTGGACTCCTTGACCAACAACAAGATATGGGACTTTGTTCCCTTGCATGCACGACGTCTAGTCGTCAATATTATGTCGGGTTACAAGACCAAAACCGACGCTTCGGGTGCCGTCTCACAGTACAAGGCTCGCTTTGTTGCCAAGGGGTGCATCCAACGCGAAGGCATCGACTACACCGAGACAATTTAACCGGCCATCCGCCTCGCGAGCCCTCGTATGCTCTTCAACATTGCCGCTACGCACGACCTTGAGTTTTGGGGGTCTTGACATTGACACTGCCTTTTCATACGCCCCTATTAAAGAGGATGTTTACAACAATTGAAATTGAAATTGTTTACAACAATACACATCGATTCCCGCGGGTACTGGTACCTGTACCAATCGGTACTTCGGGGTCCCGAAAAAACCCCGAACGCGGACATCGGAATGCTTCATAAATTGCAGGCCTCTGTTGGGAAATGTGCAGACCTGTGCGTAGACCTGTGCTGATGCGCTGCAACAGGTATGTAGCTATTGGCCTTCCATCTGCGGACGAATGGCCTTCCGCGGCGCACATTCGACCGCAAACTTCGGCGCCCATTAAACATTGAATGCAGTAGTGCGTGCTTCTTTGCCGTTCGCGGACGCCGGAGGCTGCTGGCTACGCATTGCTGGAACACCCCCCCCCCCCCCCCCCCCCCCCCCCCGGCGCTCACGCGGCTCGGCTACCCACCGCAAGCCCTCCATCAATAGCGTATTCGTCCCGTTGAGGTCGGAATGTAACCAACTAATTTTACCGCTGCTAGTGTGACTCCACTGATTATAATGCATGGGTGGGGGAGGGGGGGGGGAGACATATTTAGTCGCCGGGAAGTAGGGAGGAGTCGAAAGTGGCATCATGGATGCGGCGGAGCACCCTCCTCCGCCTCCAACCGGGGCTAGAACTCGGAACCAATCGACTAGGCGGGGTCCGCAGCTATGGAAGGGTATTCTAAAGCGCGGCCTTGTCGACATAAGTGTTCAGCAAGGTGACGAGCAAAAAACACTCCTTGGCGCATCGAGCAATAAACACTCGGAGCGCGTTCCGGGAACCGGGCGCTTCAAAAAGGCCAAACGTCCTGGAAACAGCACCATCACCGATAACAACGACAACTCACCAGAAACAGCTAGCGACTTGCGCATCCGGTTCCTCGAGCGAAAAGTGCAGGAGTGGCAGGCCAGCACACAGCGGGAACGATTGGCACGGCAAGTGCTCGAGGAGGACATCTTAGCGAAAGTTTCTGAGATAACATTGCTAGCGGAAGCGTTAGCGACCGCACAGGATGAGGAAAGGGTGCAGCGGCAGCGCGACGTAGAATTCTCAGCGGTGGAGGGAAAATTGAGTGAGGCGATAACTGATAATAAACAGCTTAAGGCTACAGTGGCTAGCTTAAAGAGGAAGGTACACGAAGTCCAAGCTGCTGGTCATGTCGCCGGATTGAAGCACAGGCGGGCTGCGGTCGAGCTTCACGAAGAACTCGACGTCGCTATGGGTCAAAAGGGTTCGGCGAAAAAAGAACGCCGCATCACCATGCCAAAAGCGTTCACCAACTCGACAGCAGCAAGGGTTGCACGTGACATCTCGGGCTTGTTAAATGACTGTAAGCCCCTCGCGAGCTCGGTGACCGAGGGGGAACGGCTACAAGCATTCGTGGCGGGTCGGCTGCAAAAGCGTTTCGGTGATAAGGGAAAGCCGCCGAAACCGCGGACGCAGCCAACCCAGCTTCAGCAACGGCGTCAGCAATCAGCCCAGCAGGAGCAACAGCAGCAGCGTCAGCAACAGCAGCCACAGGAAATTTCAAGAGAGGAGGCGGACAGACCGTCGGGAGTACTACAACCGTGCTGCAAACGAGCTGTTAAGCGAGCCGTGGAGGACGTCGAGGAGTTCTGGTCGGCAAGGAAGGGCAGCAGCATTAAGTCAAAGCTACGCATAAGCTATAAAAAGACGCAGCGCCTAATTCGTCTCACCGGCCAGGAATTTGACGCGGATAAGGGGTCCTATGTCCCGTACGTTCTCCCGTCGTGTGGTCTCCCCGCACCGCAGATGTCGAGCAACATGTCCGTGCGGCAAATCCGGAAGTTCCGGGAGGAGTTGAACTTTGATGCGGGAATGGACTACAGTTATCAAGACGGCGTATTGCATTCGCGTTCAGCCTCGAACATAACCGCAGCCCACTTGAACTTGCATAGTTGCGTGGCCAAGAAAATATGGGACTTGAAGGAGCACCTCGACTTCGCGAACGAGGTGTTCTTGCAGAGCACGACGGACTCAGCCCAAACATACCGAGGATGCAAGCAAACCACGAGTGCTGTCAAAGTGGTAAGGCTCGATGGGGTCGGCAACAACAGCCCCCTCGCTCACATACCGGCGCTATTATATGAAGGCGACGATGCGTATGAGATCGCGAAAGAGCTTGGATGGAAATACTACGACGAGCTAAATAAGATTGCGAGGGACGGCGTGGAGCTTCCGGATGGGACAACGGTGATACCGCATCTGTGCGAGGGGGGCGACAATAAGTACTTAAACGCCACCGGGGGGGGATGCGGATGCGGAGCTGAGTGCGGGTGTAATTGCTGCACGAGTCGGACATCCAATTTTCACCTCCCGTGGGAGTCCCTTGTGCGGCGGGGGGTGATCGAGAGGACTCTCGAATGGCAAGTTATGGCGGCGCACGCGGAGCTTGAGGGGAAGGTGAAGTGCCCCTACGTATGTCCGTGTTGCAAGAAGAAAGTCACGAAAGAAGGGGAGCATGGGCCAACCTCCGCCACAACCAACGCCCGGCTCACTTGGCAGCGGCAACACAACTCCCAAAGGTACATGCACGTCCCGTTGCTACACATCGACCCATCCCGCCGCATTCCGGACTTGCTCCACATCAACCTCCGGGTTGTTGCCCATCTCTACTGGCAAACCGCCCAACGGCATTGCGGGACGAGCGAAGCGGACATCGAGGCGCTTCAAGATTGGATGTTGGCCACCATTGGCATCAAAGTATCATCCAAGAAGAGGCAGTCTAAGAAGCAAGATTCGGTATCCATTGGGCACCGGAAGGAGTCCTTCATCGGAGAGGAGTGCAACAAGCTGTTATTGTCACATGGGAAGCTGCTTGACTACGTCGCTGGGAAGTACAAGCTCAATAATGCAGACGTCACGAAGGCGAAGATGGCTTGGAGGTCGTACCAACAGGTCTGGGATCTATTGTTGACGCCTATACAAACCCTCGCCACCAAGGAGTTGCCACCCTTGTCGGATCGTAAGCGCCGGGCATCGCTTGTGAAGACACTTGCCGAGGCATTCGTGAAGGCATTCACCAACGCTGCAGGCCATTCGGATCACGCCACCGTTTACATGCATGTCCTCCAATGCCACGTGCCGGGGTTCATCGAACGCTACGGGGACTTGCTCAACTATAGTTGTCATGGGTCGGAGCATCTCCATGCCATCACAAAAGAGGCGTTCAAGAAGGAGACGAGCAAGCAACCGGGCAAGCGGTTGAAGGAGGGTTGGGGAGCTATCCATACTAATCTTCATCATCACGGGGATGTGCCCACTCCTGAGCGTAAGAAGCGGGGATCTTACAGCAACAAGGAAGCGATCGCACATGATAGTAGCGATGATAGTGATAGTACTCCGTGACGATACTGATATGCACATGCATGAGAATTGATTAGCACACAAACCCATAACATGGTTCTGCATTGCCCCCCTCCCCCCCCCCCCCCCCCATATGATGTGAGCATGAAGAACAAGTGTGATTCAAATTGGATTGCCTTGTGTTTGTTAAATGAACTCGCAGATTCACATATCTTCGAGCTACATGCGCGGGTTTATTTCACAGCACCAGTCACCCACTAGCCCCCCTTCCACTTCCGGTTGACGCGCATGATTTGCTTCTCACGCGACCTATTATGCTCCTTGATTGCTTGGTTGTATCTCAACACAATAGGTTCCACTCTATTGTTAAGCCCCCCCCACTTGCCACGGCCACCGTATCCACGTCTAACTTTCCGGCCGCGGCGCGCCACACCCATACGCTCCGCCCTTTCCGCCCGTTCCTCCAGCATCGCACCCCCATCCGAATCGTCACGGTCACTGAAAGAGTCCTCGAAAGAATCCTCCTCCTGCGACTCGAATGCATCAACCGCAATCTTTAATTCGGGCTTAACAAGCCGAATAGCGGCAGATTTCTTACGCTCGGCGGCGGACAAAGCTTTCAACTTCTCTCCAATCCACTCCTGTATGGCGGTCTTGGGCATGTAGTACGAGGAGCTTGGACGGAAGGGCCACATTCTAATGTCCGCCTCGTAGTCCACAGGCCAATCTATTTGTGCGTCATTTTGCACGGGAATGGTGACAACATTGTATTCTACCCTCACGGAAGTAGTATACGCTTGAAACCCAACTTTAGTACGGCAGTATGTCATGGTCACCGGTACCACACATACCGAAACCGACCCGTTCCCCGAAAAAGCGAATAAACCTTGACCTTTGCCGAAGTCTTGAAGCCGCAAGAAAGCCGCGAGAGTATCCATATCGACAAAACAATAGCCAAGACTGACGCGCTTCGAGTTCGTATCGGGCTCGAACTCTTGCGCGCTGGCCTTAAGGGCGATGGAGTGCATTGCGTCTTCGGGAACAGGGCCGTTCACCTCGAACCACTTGCCGGCGATGCCTGCCTTCGTGCCAGCGACACCTTTCCACATCTTCCAGCGGATGGTGTCACTAAGTGCCCTCACGTCATAAACGACGTGAGTCGTTATAGAAGTATTACATACGACGCACGCGGTCTCTTGGCACCTAAAGAGAGTGAAATAAAAAAACACACGAGTATGCTGCGTAAGCGAGAGGTAAATAACCTTAAAACATTGGAATGAAGCCGCGCGCAACCACCAAGCATAAACATACCTGTAAAGACGGGTTGTGGTAACCCCATTTTCAGCTCCTATGGTAATAGCTTCCGTCTCGGCTAAGCAGCGCAAGCAGTGCGGCTGCTCGGGCGGCGGGACGCGTAAGCTATGCCGTTGGGCGATGACGTCATCGTCACTCACCAACGGCTCCGTGCTATCACTATCCCCAAAACTTTGGTTCCCACTGGAACCACTTGACTCGGGAGAAGGTGCACAATACTTGCCTTTGAACTTGGCTTCGCGAATGGGACGGCTGCGTTTCGCCGGCTGCGGATGAGGTGCGCCAAAGTGATACCGTTCTGGGAGCTTACTCGCGATTATCCGGCGGTATTTGTCGCGAGCGCTCGTCTCTACGGTTAAAACAAAAAGCCCGTTCGGAAAACACTCAGCAAACCACCTACCCTAAGAGAAATACAAAACTGCTCGGGCAAAACCATAGAAGACATATTAGGGAAGCAAGAATAGGGAGGCCTAGCTTGTCTCTTGGGAAAATAAGGTTGAGAACGCGAGATTTCAGAGAGAATCAGAGTCAGTGATATGGCTTCCTTACCGGTTTCAGCTTCAGGCGACCGCGAATGAAGGATAACACCGACTCCAGTTGGGGGCAGGATGTCGCCGGTATTCGCTGCGACGTCATCCTCATCTCCCACTAAAAACGATATGGAAGTTTCAATAAAAGAGGAGCTAAAGGGGTGAACCGCTGAGGCATTTCAGAAAGGGTACGGTGCGCTCTCGACAGTTGCGAATGGTGCGCAGAGCGACAGCAAAGAAGCACAGTTGGTCTGCGCGCAGGCCGAAAGCGGTTGGTACAGAAAATGACTTCGGGTAGTTTTCGGAATCGATATACCGGTACCTGTACCAGTACCGGTGGGAATCGATGTGTACCAGAATTAACCGGCTGCTGTCTTTGGGCCCTCCATGTACTGCCCAAGTGGGAGACTCACATTATAGGGGCTAGACCGTGAACCACTAATCCCGACCTCTCCTTTGGCATGAGTGATACCGTCTAAAACACACACGTAACCATGTTTTTTTTTTTTTTTTATCTATACATTTTTTTCTTGGATACAATAATATGAAATTATAAATGTCGCTAGTCTCCACGATGCGCGGCCTGCTCCAACCGCTGTGGGGACGCTTATCAGCTAGGCTGGTCATGTGGTGTTGGACGAGTCGGATCTGCTTGACTTTTTGTTCGGTGCGACTCCGGTCGTGCCGGAGCTAGGGGGGAAAGGCAGGTGAAAACCCCCCTCGCTCAGGTCGTCGGCGGTCCCTACTCGATCCTTGCACATCCTAAGGCTAGGGATCAAGTGAATTTTGTCGATGTTGATGGTAATGATATTTTCCAACGTCGATGTTGATGGTATTGATATCTTGGATTGTCAATGTTGATGGCGTTGATAGTTTGAGATGCTGACATCGATGGCAATTTAAGCCGATAATATCGCCGATGTATCGATATTTTGGACGATATATCGATACATCGGGCATAAATAATCAATATTTTGCAATTGTTTTGATAATTGATGGCATTGATGCGAGCACTACTGCCATCGTGTCGATGTCGATGTCACAACCTATCACATCGATGGCACTATCACCATGTGATGATGATAATACTATCGACGATGCATATATGGCTGATCCCTAGCCTTAGCACATCCCCGTCCGAGATATTAGTCACTCCGCCCTTCGCAACTCGCCACCTAGCTTAGTCTTTTCTCCTCTTGCGGGGACTGGGAAGAGAAAAAACTAGGCCGCAGACGGTGTCCGGCTGGCTCTCATGCCCCCGAGTAAGATCTTCTCTTGTCCCCTGTCCATTCGCCGTTTGTTTCCATCACCTATTTGATCGCGATGTGGCCGTCCGTACCCTCCCCCGGTGGTTTACGTTGTTAGGGGGCCGCCTTTACGATCAGTGTGCCTTTATGATAACCCTAGGCACACTGCCTGAGGCAGCCTATCGATAACCGGGTACCGACTAGAGGAGGGGTTGGTAGAACACAAGGATCGAGTCGCCGTTCCTCAAAAGATGATGGGTACGGGAATATTTCCCCAAAAGCCCCCCGTACCGGGTTTTTCCAGCGGCGGGTGATCCTAAGGACCGCCGCCGCCAAACCGTGCCGCTCCTCCGGCTGCGACCCACCTCCGTCTTGCGTGGCTTCGGACCTCGCCCCTATTGAAATATTGAAATTGAAATTGTTTACAACATGTACCGTATGCGCCGGTTTTACACCAAAAGCCGTGTGCGCCGGCTGCTGTCTCTGGGCCCTCCCAACTATGTCATACAGGGAACTTACAAGTAAGGGCTAGACCGTGAACCACCTAAATCCAACCTCTCCAAGGGTGTTCGGGGGTTTTACTCCCTCCCGGGGAGGGTCTGATGCGGGTTGAGGATGGTGTGCAAGTAGGGGTAAGAGGAGGTGGATTATGTAGAGGCGCGGCGAGAGGTCGTGCGGGATTTGATGCGGTATACAAGGAGGAGATGATGTAGCCATTGGACCGTGTGCGTATGGAGTGTGGAAAGGATGCGGGACGTGTCGAGTCGTGCTTTGGATATGAGTTTGTCGGGAGGGTCGGTGCGGAGGGTGAGGAGAGAGGTGAGACTGGCGATGGTGGAAGAGTGCGGTGTGCCCGTGCGGCTCATGACGATGGGGAGGATGTCGACTACGGTTCCTGGCCAGTGGTTGTGGATGGCATTTGCGAGGGGTGTGTATTTGTCCCTAATCAAGTGGGCTGTGTGGGAGAGGTTGTGGTCAATGCAGTACTTCCATTCCCCTATTTGAATTTTCCTTATGGAGGAGTATCGGCGGCGGCCGTTTGTGTGACCGACGAAGCGAGGTTCGAGAAGGCGGATAAAATCGGGTTTGTGCGCTGGGGGTCGTAGCGCGGGGGGGAGGATCTCGAGGGGGAGGATGGCGGGGCACAAGGTTAGAGAGTCTGGTGAAAGACCTTCGTCGGTCGCAACTAGGCGGGTAGGCATGTGGGTGGGGTGGGGGGGGGTGACAGTCAAGGGGGGTGTGGGAGGGAGTGGGGTGGGTGAAAGATTTGATGGGTTTGTTAACGAAATCTGCCGTGATGGTTTCCCTGCGGCCGCCGTTGTGGCGTTCCAAGAGGGAGAGTAGGAGTTGTAGTGCGCTGTTGTGGCGGTCCTGTCTAAGGCCGGACATGGTGGGGCAGTTACCGGCCATGTGGCCGTTGTTGGTGAATTGTCCACACATGGGGCAGCGTAGGGTGGGGTTGTGCGTGAGGAGGCGGGTGTTGTGGACTCCCCACATGAATTCTTGCGTGTGTGTGAACTGGATATTTGTGAGGGTTGAGTGTTTTTTGTGGAAGGAGAAGTCGGCACCGTCTGCCGCGGCGCGGGCGAGGAGGGCTCCGTGTTTGGATGTTTGTGAGAGGGGTGTATGTGTGTGTTTGATACTGTGGGTATGTGCGTCTGTTTTAAGGTTGGTGTATCTGTAGGGTATGGGTTCCCCTTGAGTTTGTGGAATGAGGGTGTATGGCCAGATCCAATGGCCGACTGACACGGCTGAGCCTGTGGTATAAGTTGTATATGGCGGTTGTCCATCTGCAACTTGGTTAGCAAGTGCATCTGCGAGGTCGTTGCCTAATGAGTGATTGTGTGCCTTAATTTTGCCGAGGTGCGTGCGGATGCCTGCGTTGCAGCGGGTTTTGAGGGTGTGTGTGATGGAGAGGAGTGTGTCGCGGTGGATGTTGTGTCTGTAAGCGGATGGGCAGTTTAAGTATCCTTGTATGAGGCGGAGGGAGCATGCACTGTCTGTAAGGAGGTGGGTATGGCCTAGTTGGAGGCCTATGTCAATGCCGGCTAATTCAGCGCGGTTGATAGTGTGGGAGGGAGGGTTAGAAGTCACCAGGATTTTGACGCGGGTTTCCGAGGCGGGGTGGGTGGCGGCTGCTCCGAGGGGAGAGCTGCCACCTTTCTTGGAGCCGTCTGTGTATACGAAGTCCTGCCATTTCCAAGCAAGGTCTCCGCTGGTTGGGGAGTATGTTAGTTGCATGCGTTCATGGAGGGGGTAGGTAAGGGGGTGAGTAGGGTTGGGGGGGAGGTGGTATATGCCTGCTGAGTGTGGTGAGTAGGAGTCGGTGAGGTGTGGAGGTGGAATGGTGATAGTGGGGCTGGGAAGGTGTGTGTCGTAGATGGATTCGAGAATGTTGTGGAGTGCGGTCATGTCCGTGTGTGAGGGTAGGGTGAGGAGGGCGAGGGAGTTTGCGACGAGGTAGATGTCGACCATCCAGCGCGTGCCGAATGGGGTAGGAGTGGGATGGCCTGTGTGTTGATCGGGGGGAAGGAAGGTGTTCGCGTCGTTGGGAAGGGTGTAGAGGTGGTGTGTGTAAGGGGAGTCGATGTATTTGGAGTGGCGGTATGGTGTGTGTTCCCATCGGGGGAGAATGAGGATGGTTGCGCTCGGTGTGTGGGAGGCTGTGAGGTGCGCGCTGGTGATTGCATGTTCCATGGCTCGGCGCATGCATTCGTGGTCGTATTCGGGGTTGGCGATGTTGGTGCCTTGCCATGTGTGTGGGGCATTACTGCCGCTAGATGAGAAGACTATGTCTTCGGGGTAAAGTGAGTGGTATGTGTGGGAGTGGAGTGATTTGTTGAGGGGTCTGAGTAAAGTTCTGTTTGGATGTGGAATGTGTGGCGGAGAGCCGAGAGGAGGTCCTCTCTAGTGGCCCATCTGTTACGGGTGGTGGTGGCGGGTGTGGGGGAGTAGATTTCTGAACGGGAACCTAGGCGGGTAAGGAGGTGGTAGACCTCCTCCTCGAACGTGTGTTGTGTGAGTTCTGGGCGGAAGAGTTGGTAGAGGTGGCGGACGCGTGGGCCGTTAAGGGTGGTGACCGCGCGGCCGTCGGGGGTGCATAGTATGGTTGTGTCGTGTAGTGATGGGTGTGCGTGGATGGCGAATTTACCGGTAGGGAGCATGTCGAGGTCGGGGTTGATGGGGTCGTGGTTGAATGTGATTAGGGGGTGTGACCACGGAGGGGGTCATGGTTCTGGCACAATGGGTGTCGTGGAGGGGACATAGCAGGAGTTAAATGCGGTGAGGGCGGTGGGGCCGGAGGGGGTCTCACTGATGGTGTCGTGTAGTTGAAGGCATGGGGCCCACTGGACCTCGTGGAGGTGGGTGAGGTCGTGTTGTTGGAGAAACGTATCCTACCGTCACTAAAGACAGTAAAAGGATCTCAAGTACTACCAAAGTACTACTGACGCAAATAATATATAGGGGATGGGTCGGTAGCTCGGATGAGCAACGCCGACCGTCTTCGCTCCGGGCTTGGCCTCCCTATGAGCGATAGACTGGTGACCACAGGGCCCGTCGGACGACGGGCACCGATCACCTCTCCCCAACCGAGCCTAGCTCACCCAGGTCAGTGGATCCGTAACCCCATCAGACGGTACACACTCACAGGCGCAGCTTTCACAAATTTGAATTCGGTTCACATGCCGGATCCTGCGCCGCCCACATCAAAAACACTCCAGGTACTCCGTCAAATACTACGTCAGACGTACGTATCAACTAGATTACAAATACCGCCCCTTCACGGAGCCGGCGCACTATCACGCGCCCCTCCGAGCGTCCGGACGTTCACATCGGACGCCCGCAAAAAACAAACCCAGGTCCCATCATGCCTGGTCGTGTGCCGCCAACACACGCTGACCACCTCTAACCCTCTCTCCCCACGTCGAAAACACCAAAAACACTCACATCGACACTCAACTACCGACCATCATGTCATCGCCTCCCAACCTCCCGGACTCATACAAGCATGTCCTCCTTAAAGACCGCCCTACACCCCTCTTCGCGGACGACCACATCGGCCCCCGCAACCGCCTTGTGGGTCACCCACTCGCACCCTTCCTCACCGCCCCACAGCTCGATAATGCAGATCATGGACGAGGCACGCTCCTGGAACCCGACTCCGGGCACAGGGCTCCAAACTCCCCTGGTCCTTTCAACTCCGACGACTGCTCCAGTCCTAGGAAGGGCCGTTGACCTCTCTGCTCGCCTGATCGACTCCTACCTCCTGACAGGCCAATACTCCACTGCCCCCCCGACACTGCCAGCTTCTGGCTCCACGGTGTGTTCCTCCCGGACACGCCGTCTTCATCAAACATGCTTATCTCCGCTTGCTCCCTCGCTAGGCGCTGGCTTCTCGAAAAGGTTCACGCCCTAACCGATATCCCGGCCCGCGCGAGAAATATAATCGGACGGGAACTCGCCCATCGTGCGCGATGGACGGTTTCAGTCACCCGCACTCCACACCCCGCCATGCCCCAACAACTTGATCTCACTCCTCTACCAGTCGCTCTCTCACACGGACACCAAGAGGTCCGGCTGGACATCCCCACCTCTTGTATATCGGTTGGCCTACTTTATCAGCTCGCTTCACGCCAGCGTGAACTCCCGTCGGGAGGTCCGACGCCGCCTCGCGCCGCCTCGGACCCCCACCTTCTCAACACACTGAGACAACAGGAAATTCAGATAATCCGAGCTGTAGTCGTTCCCGCAGTTTCAGGCCGCCGAGTGAAAATTAGCTCTCCCATGTTCACTCATCTCTCCGGCCCATACGTCGTCCCCTTGCTACAGGCCCTCCTCCTCGATCGACTCGCCACGGAACTCGCCGACACCTGGAACGCCAGCGCCACCGACCCAACCCCCTGTATAGAAGACCTCCCGGAACCCGTTCAACTACTGCTCCAGATCGCGGACGCCCTCCAACCTACACGCGACCCCATGCAGGTTGAAAATGACCCCACCTCCTTCTGGATTAATATCCTCCACCCGTCCCATAACCCGATCCTTTCACAATCAGGCCATGTACATTTTCACGCCACACTTCAAAACGCTATTCACTCAGTACCCCCCACCCCCCAAAACTACACAATAACCATCACACCCCCCCACTCACAGGCCATGTCCCTGGCACTTCCTGGGCTGACACCTGCCTCACCACAGTCCTCATCCAATCTCCCCACTCCCTCCCCCTTCCCTGCCCCACACCCAACGGCTCCATCCCTCCATCACATTGGCTCTCCACCCTCCTACACCAAACAGCTTCTGAATATGCACACTCTCACACCCACTCCCGCCGGCCCTCCCCCCCACCCTTCAACTTATCTCTCCACGCCTCCCTCCAAAAATTTCCCGACGGCTCATACTTCCGCTCCCACCCCTCCCCTTCCCCACACATCGCCACCAGCATTCAAGTCTCCCTCACCACCACCATGTACTGCATTCTCGTCTCCACCAACGGCACTGCCACCATTCCCCTACCCCACACCTACATCCACCGAGGCACCCCCACCCACACCACATGCTCCCTATACATCACACCCCACCACTACTCCATCTTCGGAAGGTCCCGCATCTCGGACCCCATCTTCACCACCACCCCTTCTCCCCCTCCACTCACCATCACGAAACACAAATCCCTTCTTCGCAACCCTCCCTCTCTCCTCCTCGAATGGACAGGTCACCTCCAGGCCACCAACACCTACGAAGCCTGGCAACAGGAACCGGCAGATGGCTCCATGCTCGACACCCCCGACGAAGCCCCTCTCGACCTCGACTTCCTCCCCGACATCCTACTGGCCCCTTCCCACTCCCCCCCACCCACTCACACTCACAACCAGCGCCCTTCCAAAAAACGTCGCTCCCCCTCCCCCGCCCCTCCTCCACACCCTCCCTTCCCACACCCTACTGCCCCCCCATCCTTACCCGCCACCACTCCCCTATCCCCCACACTCTCACACCCACTCCCTACGAGACCTCGATCCCACCACTT
>JAPMLY010003221.1:0-33346 GCA_026401115.1 Tetraselmis chui | reverse complement strand
AAAGCATAGCCGTTCGCGCATGTGCTTGACTGTTAGTGAAACACGCTTCCTCGGCCTCATTTGGCGCGCTAAATACTTGTTTAGGTACCGGCGGACCGTCTCAGCACTCACAGTCACTCCTAGCCTCCGATGCAGCATCTTGGCAAGTTGGGGGCACTGATCGCCGCGCTTTACACCCACCTCTAAAAGGAGGGTGGCTTCTCGGGACGCCAAGGGCGCTCGGGGCCTTCCCGCCCTAGGCGTGTCGTCTACTGTCCCGGTAGCTTTAGCGCGCCGGCACCACTTCTCGACAACCCCCACGGTTGCTTTGCACTCCTGCGCGGCCTTACGAGCGCTGCCAAGTCGTTCGGCTTCATGGACGAGGCGCCAACGCCTTGCGAGTATACATGGAGAAGGTGGCATACTACCAAACGGCGGCAGCCGACGTGAGCAATAAGGTCGACAAAAGGAAAAGACAGCGCGCTGGCGCGGTTGGCGGTCTCGGCTGCGAAGAACAAAGTTTTGACGAGTTCCCGCTAAGTTTCGCCAAGTTTTGCGGTCTCCCGCCGCTATACGGGAATTTTGAAAACGTCCAACTGTTGGATGAAACTCGAATTATCAAAAATGTGATGATTTGCATGCCAACCTATCCGAAACCCTAAATTTACCCTAATAGTGAGTTGTTCCCCCATCGTTTGGTATGCACTGCCTTAACCGTTTGGGGATGGAGTTGAACAAGGTGCAATGGGCAGAGTAAGGAATTGTTTCCCACTCGTGTTGTATGGCCGCCTCAAAATTGCGCGGGGACAAGTCCAATCTTTTTTGTAATCTACTCGACACAATACCCCACATGTTTTCAATCCAACTAAGGTCAGGGCTTTTGGCAGGCCATTGCATCACGTGAAAGCCGGATTGAGACGAAAGCCAATTCCTAACCTTCTTGCAAGCATGATTTAGCGTTATCTTGCTGAAAAATCCATTGATGTTGCGCCTCGGCCGAGGGCCTTTTTGCCATCAAAGCCTCACACGCGGGTATCATGTGCTCTTGCAACAAGGTGAGATTCACCTCACCGTTTACGCCCTTGCTCTTTGCCTTAACGCCGCTGCTCCCCACTGTCACAAACAAAGGTGTCTTGTCATACTTGCTAACACCACCATACGCGTGCACTTTGAAACAATTTTGCTCCGACACCTTGGTTGGCGGTTCATCCTCGAAAAGCACCCACTCCTTGTTCCCGGGCCCCTTATTGGACAGCCAAAAGTACTTGCTGTCTGTCACAACCACATTGTGCCATGACTTCCGTACCCATTGTTTGGCAAAGCATAGCCGTGCGCGCATGTGCTTGACTGTTAGTTAAAACCCGCTTCCTCGGCCTCATTTGGCGCGCTAAATACTTGTTTAGGTACCGGCGGACCGTCTCAGCACTCACAGTCACTCCTAGCCTCCGATGCAGCATCTTGGCAAGTTGGGGGCACTGATCGCCGCGCTTTACACCCACCTCTAAAAGGAGGGTGGCTTCTCGGGACGCCAAGGGCGCTCGGGGCCTTCCCGCCCTAGGCGTGTCGTCTACTGTCCCGGTAGCTTTAGCGCGCCGGCACCACTTCTCGACAACCCCCACGGTTGCTTTGCACTCCTGCGCGGCCTTACGAGCGCTGCCAAGTCGTTCGGCTTCATGGACGAGGCGCCAACGCCTTGCGAGTATACATGGAGAAGGTGGCATACTACCAAACGGCGGCAGCCGACGTGAGCAATAAGGTCGACAAAAGGAAAAGACAGCGCGCTGGCGCGGTTGGCGGTCTCGGCTGCGAAGAACAAAGTTTTGACGAGTTCCCGCTAAGTTTCGCCAAGTTTTGCGGTCTCCCGCCGCTATACGGGAATTTTGAAAACGTCCAACTGTTGGATGAAACTCGAATTATCAAAATGTGATGATTTGCATGCCAACCTATCCGAAACCCTAAATTTACCCTAATAGTGAGTTGTTCCCCCATCGTTTGGTATGCACCGCCTTAACCGTTTGGGGATGGAGTTGAACAAGGTGCAATGGGCAGAGTAAGGAATTGTTTCCCACTCGTGTTGTATGGCCGCCTCAAAATTGCGCGGGGACAAGTCCAATCTTTTTTGTAATCTACTCGACACAATACCCCACATGTTTTCAATCCAACTAAGGTCAGGGCTTTTGGCAGGCCATTGCATCACGTGAAAGCCGGATTGAGACGAAAGCCAATTCCTAACCTTCTTGCAAGCATGATTTAGCGTTATCTTGCTGAAAAATCCATTGATGTTGCGCCTCGGCCGAGGGCCTTTTTGCCATCAAAGCCTCACACGCGGGTATCATGTGCTCTTGCAACAAGGTGAGATTCACCTCACCGTTTACGCCCTTGCTCTTTGCCTTAACGCCGCTGCTCCCCACTGTCACAAACAAAGGTGTCTTGTCATACTTGCTAACACCACCATACGCGTGCACTTTGAAACAATTTTGCTCCGACACCTTGGTTGGCGGTTCATCCTCGAAAAGCACCCACTCCTTGTTCCCGGGCCCCTTATTGGACAGCCAAAAGTACTTGCTGTCTGTCACAACCACATTGTGCCATGACTTCCGTACCCATTGTTTGGCAAAGCATAGCCGTGCGCGCATGTGCTTGACTGTTAGTTAAAACCCGCTTCCTCGGCCTCATTTGGCGCGCTAAATACTTGTTTAGGTACCGGCGGACTGTCTCAGCACTCACAGTCACTCCTAGCCTCGGCTGCAGCATCTTGGCAAGTTGGGGGCACTGATCGCCGCGCTTTACACCCACCTTCAAAAGGAGGGTGGCTTCTCGGGACGCCAAGGGCGCTCGGGGCATGCCCGCCCTAGGCGTGTCGTCCACTGTCCCGGTAGCTTTAGCGCGCCGGCACCACTTCTCGACAACCCTCACGGTTGCTTTACACTCTTGCGCGGCCTTACGAGCGCTGCCAAGTCGTTCGGCTTCATGGACGAGGCGCCAACGCCTTGCGAGTTCACATGGAGAAGGTGGCATACTACGAAACGGCGGCAGTCGACGTGAGCAATAAGGTCGACAAGAGGAAAAGACAGCGCGCTGGCGCGGTTGGCGGTCTCGGCTGCGAAGAACAAAGTTTTGACGAGTTCCCGCTAAGTTTCGCCAAGTTTTGCGCTACCACCGCTATACGGGAATTTTGAAAACGTCCAACACTCCTCCACAAATGTCCGGACAAGATTTCGCACCTGCGCAAGTAGAAAATGCAATCATGCGTTGATTTTATTGACAAATATCCTGAAATCCGAGGCAATGCTTTTGCGC
Source organism: Tetraselmis chui (assembly GCA_026401115.1). NCBI lineage: Eukaryota > Viridiplantae > Chlorophyta > Chlorodendrophyceae > Chlorodendrales > Chlorodendraceae > Tetraselmis > Tetraselmis chui. The sequence goes on along the minus strand of JAPMLY010003221.1, from coordinate 30,067 downwards.
GCAAAATGTAATGCACCGACAACTGCGAGGGGCGAGTTCGAACACTGCCGGGCATGTGTACTTGGGGTTATCGCGCCCGCACCCGTGCGGCACGCTCTTTCAAACAGTCGCCGTGCTTGGTAGACGAAAAGAGTAACGGGCGCACAACGCCGCAATATGAACACTGGTGCGACGGTCGCGAAAATATTATGCATAGGCGACGGAGGGAGGAGATGTTGGGCATGCCGCTGTGGGGGAAACGCAAGATATCGCGTATGTAGACTTACCACCGATATGCGCACAACCCAAGGGCAAGCCGCTTTCGGCAACAATGTTCAAGCGATTAAAACTTCCTGATATATGGTCAAACCTTTTTATAAAATGTACCGTTGGACGCGTCTGTTCAATGCGCGTCGAGCGCACCTACTCCGGAGTTCAAACCACCAACAATCGATTTGTTATGAATTATTTTAATCTACAAACTATTCCGGCACCGCTGAGCCGCAGTGCCAAGCAACACCCATCGAAGTCGGCTCACCTCCTGAGACGATTTGTGCGGGTTTGTCGATATATGTTTACTAATTCTTCATTCCTATTGACCTCCGAGCCCAATTCCCGACGCGTGCCACGCGTGGGGCGGGTGTGGTTGGCACAAGCACATACCCAAGCATTCCAAACACCACCGTCAACGTGATGCGTCCCTAACGGCCAAGTTCGACCTCGCCCCTCCCCTAAGCCAATCGCCCTCGCATGTTTACAGCGTGCAATGTTTGTCCAAACCTGCGTCATGTGCGTTTTTGCTCGCTTGCTTTCCAAAAATTCACCCGTGCCAGCGGCGTGAACTTCCGTGCTCTATTCACACACCCGCAAACCAAACCTCGCGCATTGAACACGGCACCCCCGCCTCCAAACCCCCTCCAAAAACCCCCCAAAATGACGGTTATGTGGAACACAGATAAGTATGCAGCTTGGTATGAGCGCTTGAGCAATGCCCAAGCGCGGCGATCAGAATGACGTGTGCAGTTTAGACAATTTCTCGGGAGTTTATGGGCTTAATTCGACAAACTCCACCGACAACACCCGCTTTAGGCTGAGGTCTAACCACCCCGGATGGCGGCTTATTGCTTGCTTTTCGGCTCTCCTACAATTGGGTGGTACTCGGGTATCGTCGTGCTTGACGTGGTGAGAGGGGAGCGTGTTCTTGACAAGCTTATGCATAACATAATGCATGTCTGGGACTTTTGTGGAGGAGTGTTGGATGAAACTCTAATTATCAAAATTGTGTTGATTTGCATGCCAACCTATCAGAAACCCTAAATTTACCCTAATAGTGAGTTGTTCCTCCATCGTTTGCTATGCACTCCCTTAGCCGTTTGGGGATGGAGTTGAACACGGCGCAATGGGCAGTGTAAGGAATTGTTTCCCACTCGTGTTGTATGGCCGCCTCAAAACTGCGCGGGGACAAGTCCAATATTTTTTGTAATCTACTCGACACAATACCCCACATGTTTTCAATCCAACTAAGGTCAGGGCTTTTGGCAGGCCATTGCATCACTTGAAAGCCGGATTGAGACGAAAGCCAATTCCTAACCTTCTTGCAAGCATGATTTAGCGTTATCTTGCTGAAAAATCCATTGATTCTGCGCCTCGGCCGAGGGCCTTTTTGCGATCAAAGCCTCACACGCGGGTATCATGTGCTCCTGCAACAAGGTGAGATATACCTCACCGTTTACGCCCTTGCTCTTTGCCTTAACGCCGCTGCTCCCCACTGTCACAAACAAAGGTGTCCTGCCATACTTGCTAACACCACCATACGCGTGCACTTTGAAACAATTTTGCTATGACACCTTGGTTGGCGGTTCATCCTCGAAAAGCACCCACTCCTTGTTCCCGGGCCCCTATTTGGACAGCTAAAAGAACTTGTTGTATGTCACAACCACATTGTGCCATGACTTCCGTACCCATTGTTTGGCAAAGCATAGCCGTGCGCGCATGTGCTTGACTGTTAGTGAAACACGCTTCCTCGGCCTCATTTGGCGCGCTAAATACTTGTTTAGGTACCGGCGGACCGTCTCAGCACTCACAGTCACTCCTAGCCTCCGATGCAGCATCTTGGCAAGTTGGGGGCACTGATCGCCGCGCTTTACACCCACCTTCAAAAGGAGGGTGGCTTCTCGGGACGCCAAGGGCGCTCGGGGCATGCCCGCCCTAGGCGTGTCGTCCACTGTCCCGGTAGCTTTAGCGCGCCGGCACCACTTCTCGACAACCCCCACGGTTGCTTTGCACTCCTGCGCGGCCTTACGAGCGCTGCCAAGTCGTTCGGCTTCATGGACGAGGCGCCAACGCCTTGCGAGTACACATGGAGAAGGTGGCATACTACCAAACGGCGGCAGCCGACGTGAGCAATAAGGTCGACAAAAGGAAAAGACAGCGCGCTGGCGCGGTTGGCGGTCTCGGCTGCGAAGAACAACGTTTTGACGAGTTCCCGCTAAGTTTCGCCAAGTTTTGCGGTCTCCCGCCGCTATACGGGAATTTTGAAAACGTCCAACTCTTGCATGAAACTCGAATTATCAAAATTGTGATGATTTGCATGCCAACCTATCCGAAACCCTAAATTTACCCTAATAGTGAGTTGTTCCCCCATCGTTTGGTATGCACTGCCTTAACCGTTTGGGGATGGAGTTGAACACGGCGCAATGGGCAGAGTAAGGAATTGTTTCCCACTCGTGTTGTATGGCCGCCTCAAAATTGCGCGGGGACAAGTCCAATCTTTTTTGTAATCTACACGACACAATACCCCACATGTTTTCAATCCAACTAAGGTCAGGGCTTTTGGCAGGCCATTGCATCACGTGAAAGCCGGATTGAGACGAAAGCCAATTCCTAACCTTCTTGCAAGCATGATTTAGCGTTATCTTGCTGAAAAATCCACTGATGTTGCGCCTCGGCCGAGGGCCTTTTTGCCATCAAGGCCTCACTCGCGGGTATCATGTGCTCTTGCAACAAGGTGAGATTCACCTCACCGTTTACGCCCTTGCTCTTTGCCTTAACGCCGCTGCTCCCCACTGTCACAAACAAAGGTGTCTTGTCATACTTGCTAACACCACCATACGCGTGCACTTTGAAACAATTTTGCTCCGACACCTTGGTTGGCGGTTCATCCTCGAAAAGCACCCACTCCTTGTTCCCGGGCCCCTTATTGGACAGCCAAAAGTACTTGTTGTCTGTCACAACCACATTGTGCCATGACTTCCGTACCCATTGTTTGGCAAAGCATAGCCGTGCGTGCATGTGCTTGACTGTTAGTGAAACACGCTTCCTCGGCCTCATTTGGCGCGCTAAATACTTGTTTAGGTACCGGCGGACCGTCTCAGCACTCACAGTCACTCCTAGCCTCCGATGCAGCATCTTGGCAAGTTGGGGGCACTGATCGCCGCGCTTTACACCCACCTTCAAAAGGAGGGTGGCTTCTCGGGACGCCAAGGGCGCTCGGGGCCTTCCCGCCCTAGGCGTGTCGTCCACTGTCCCGGTAGCTTTAGCGCGCCGGCACCACTTCTCGACAACCCTCACGGTTGCTTTGCACTCCTGCGCGGCCTTACGAGCGTTGCCAAGTCGTTCGGCTTCATGGACGAGGCGCCAACGCCTTGCGAGTACACATGGAGAAGGTGGCATACTACCAAACGGTGGCAGCCGACGTGAGCAATAAGGTCGACAAAAGGAAAAGACAGCGCGCTGGCGCGGTTGGCGGTCTCGGCTGCGAAGAACAAAGTTTTGACGAGTTCCCGCTAAGTTTCGCCAAGTTTTGCGGTCTCCCGCCGCTATACGGGAATTTTGAAAACGTCCAACTCTTGCATGAAACTCGAATTATCAAAATTGTGATGATTTGCATGCCAACCTATCCGAAACCCTAAATTTACCCTAATAGTGAGTTGTTCCCCCATCGTTTGGTATGCACTGCCTTAACCGTTTGGGGATGGAGTTGAACACGGCGCAATGGGCAGAGTAAGGAATTGTTTCCCACTCGTGTCGTATGGCCGCCTCAAAATTGCGCGGGGACAAGTCCAATCTTTTTTGTAATCTACTCGACACAATACCCCACATGTTTTCAATCCAACTAAGGTCAGGGCTTTTGGCAGGCCATTGCATCACGTGAAAGCCGGATTGAGACGAAAGCTAATTCCTAACCTTCTTGCAAGCATGATTTAGCGTTATCTTGCTGAAAAATCCATTGATGTTGCGCCTCGGCCGAGGGCCTTTTTGCCATCAAAGCCTCACACGCGGGTATCATGTGCTCTTGCAACAAGGTGAGATACACCTCACCGTTTACGCCCTTGCTCTTTGCCTTAACGCCGCTGCTACCCACTGTCACAAACAAAAGTGTCTTGTCATACTTGCTAACACCACCATACGCGTGCACTTTGAAACAATTTTGCTCCGACACCTTGGTTGGCGGTTCATCCTCGAAAAGCACCCACTCCTTGTTCCCGGGCCCCTTATTGGACAGCCAAAAGTACTTGCTGTCTGTCACAACCACATTGTGCCATGACTTCCGTACCCATTGTTTGGCAAAGCATAGCCGTGCGAGTTGTGCTTTACTGTTAGTGAAACACGCTTCCTCGGCCTCATTTGGCGCGCAAAATACATGTTTAGGTACCGGCGGACTGTCTCAGCACTCACAGTCACTCCTAGCCTCGGCTGCAGCATCTTGGCAAGTTGGGGGCACTGATCGCCGCGCTTTACACCCACCTTCAAAAGGAGGGTGGCTTCTCGGGACGCCAAGGGCGCTCGGGGCATGCCCGCCCTAGGCGTGTCGTCCACTGTCCCGGTAGCTTTAGCGCGCCGGCACCACTTCTCGACAACCCTCACGGTTGTTTTACACTCCTACGCGGCCTTACGAGCGCTGCCAAGTCGTTCGGCTTCATGGACGAGGCGCCAACGCCTTGCGAGTACACATGGAGAAGGTGGCATACTACGAAACGGCGGCAGCCGACGTGAGCAATAAGGTCGACAAGAGGGAAAGACAGCGCGCTGGCGCGGTTGGCGGTCTCGGCTGCGAAGAACAAAGTTTTGACGAGTTCCCGCTAAGTTTCGCCAAGTTTTGCGGTCTCCCGCCGCTATACGGGAATTTTGAAAACGTCCAACAATCCTCCACAAAAGTCCGGACAAGATTTCGCACCTGCGCAAGTAGAAAATGCAATCATGCGTCGATTTTATTGACAAATATCTTTAAATCCTAGGCAATGCTTTTGCGCGCAAAATGGAATGCACCGACAATTGCGAGGGGCGAGTTCGAACACTGCCGGGCATGTGTACTTGGGGTTATCGCGCCCGCACCCGTGCGGCACGCTCTTTCAAACAGTCGCCGTGCTTGGTAGACGAAAAGAGTAACGGGCGCACAACGCCGCAATATGAACGCTGGTGCGACGGTCGCGCAAATATTATGCATAGGCGACGGAGGGAGGAGGTGTTTGGTAGGCCGCTGTGGGGGAAGCGCAAGATATCGCGTATGTAGACTTACCACCGATATGCGCACAACCCAAGGGCAAGCCGCTTTCGGCAACAATGTTCAAGCGATCAAAACTTCCTGATATATGGTCAAACCTTTTAATAAAATGTACCGTTGGACGCGTCTATTCAATGCGCGTCGAGCGCACCTACTCCGGAGTTCAAACCACCAATAATCGATTTGTTATGAATTATTTTAATCTACAAACTATTCCGGCACCGCTGAGCCGCAGTGCCAAGCAACACCCATCGAAGTCGGCTCACCTCCTGAGACGATTTGTGCGGGTTTGTCGATATATGTTTACTAATTCTTCATTCCTATTGACCTCCGAGCCCAATTCCCGACGCGTGCCACGCGTGGGGCGGGTGTGGTTGGCACAAGCACATACCCAAGCATTCCAAACACCACCGTCAACGTGATGCGTCCCTAACGGCCAAGTTCGACCTCGCCCCTCCCCTAAGCCAATCGCCCTCGCATGTTTACAGCGTGCAATGTTTATCCAAACCTGCGTCATGTGCGTTTTTGCTCGCTTGCTTTCCAAAAATTCACCCGTGCCAGCGGCGTGAACTTCCGTGCTCTATTCACACACCCGCAAACCAAACCTCGCGCATTGAACACGGCACCCCCGCCTCCAAACCCCCTCCAAAAACCCCCCAAAATGACGGTTATGTGGAACACAGATAAGTATGCAGCTTGGTATGAGCGCTTGAGCAATGCCCAAGCGCGGCGATCAGAATGACGTGTGCAGTTTAGACAATTTCTCGGGAGTTTATGGGCTTAATTCGACAAACTCCACCGACAACACCCGCTTTAGGCTGAGGTCTAACCACCCCGGATGGCGGCTTATTGCTTGCTTTTCGGCTCTCCTACAATTGGGTGGTACTCGGGTATCGTCGTGCTTGACGTGGTGAGAGGGGAGCGTGTTCTTGACAAGCTTATGCATAACATAATGCATGTCTGGGACTTTTGTGGAGGAGTGTTGGATGAAACTCTAATTATCAAAATTGTGTTGATTTGCATGCCAACCTATCAGAAACCCTAAATTTACCCTAATAGTGAGTTGTTCCTCCATCGTTTGCTATGCACTCCCTTAGCCGTTTGGGGATGGAGTTGAACACGGCGCAATGGGCAGTGTAAGGAATTGTTTCCCACTCGTGTTGTATGGCCGCCTCAAAATTGCGCGGGGACAAGTCCAATCTTTTTTGTAATCTACTCGACACAATACCCCACATGTTTTCAATCCAACTAAGGTCAGGGCTTTTGGCAGGCCATTGCATCACTTGAAAGCCGGATTGAGACGAAAGCCAATTCCTAACCTTCTTGCAAGCATGATTTAGCGTTATCTTGCTGAAAAATCCATTGATGTTGCGCCTCGGCCGAGGGCCTTTTTGCGATCAAAGCCTCACACGCGGGTATCATGTGCTCTTGCAACAAGGTGAGATACACCTCACCGTTTACGCCCTTGCTCTTTGCCTTAACGCCGCTGCTCCCCACTGTCACAAACAAAGGTGTCTTGTCATACTTGCTGACACCACCATACGCGTGCACTTTGAAACAATTTTGCTCTGACACCTTGGTTGGCGGTTCATCCTCGAAAAGCACCCACTCCTTGTTCCCGGGCCCCTATTTGGACAGCTACAAGTACTTGCTGTCTGTCACAACCACATTGTGCCATGACTTCCGTACCCATTGTTTGGCAAAGCATAGCCGTGCGCGCATGTGCTTGACTGTTAGTGAAACAAGCTTCCTCGGCCTCATTTGGCGCGCTAAATACTTGTTTAGGTACCGGTGGACCGTCTCAGCACTCACAGTCACTCCTAGCCTCCGATGCAGCATCTTGGCAAGTTGGGGGCACTGATCGCCGCGCTTTACACCCACCTTCAAAAGGAGGGTGGCTTCTCGGGACGCCAAGGGCACTCGGGGCCTTCCCGCCCTAGGCGTGTCGTCCACTGTCCCGGTAGCTTTAGCGCGCCGGCACCACTTCTCGACAACCCCCACGGTTGCTTTGCAATCCTGCGCGGCCTTACGAGCGCTGCCAAGTCGTTCGGCTTCATGGACGAGGCGCCAACGCCTTGCGAGTACACATGGAGAAGGTGGCATACTACCAAACGGCGGCAGCCGACGTGAGCAATAAGGTCGACAAAAGGAAAAGACAGCGCGCTGGCGCGGTTGGCGGTCTCGGCTGCGAAGAACAAAGTTTTGACGAGTTCCCGCTAAGTTTCGCCAAGTTTTGCGGTCTCCCGCCGCTATACGGGAATTTTGAAAACGTCCAACTCTTGCATGAAACTCGAATTATCAAAATTGTGATGATTTGCATGCCAACCTATCCGAAACCCTAAATTTACCCTAATAGTGAGTTGTTCCCCCATCGTTTGGTATGCACTGCCTTAACCGTTTGGGGATGGAGTTGAACACGGCGCAATGGGCAGAGTAAGGAATTGTTTCCCACTCGTGTTGTATGGCCGCCTCAAAATTGCGCGGGGACAAGTCCAATCTTTTTTGTAATCTACTCGACACAATACCCCACATGTTTTCAATCCAACTAAGGTCAGGGCTTTTGGCAGGCCATTGCATCACGTGAAAGCCGGATTGAGACGAAAGCCAATTCCTAACCTTCTTGCAAGCATGATTTAGCGTTATCTTGCTGAAAAATCCACTGATGTTGCGCCTCGGCCGAGGGCCTTTTTGCCATCAAAGCCTCACACGCGGGTATCATGTGCTCTTGCAACAAGGTGAGATTCACCTCACCGTTTACGCCCTTGCTCTTTGCCTTAACGCCGCTGCTCCCCACTGTCACAAACAAAGGTGTCTTGTCATACTTGCTAACACCACCATACGCGTGCACTTTGAAACAATTTTGCTCCGACACCTTGGTTGGCGGTTCATCCTCGAAAAGCACCCACTCCTTGTTCCCGGGCCCCTTATTGGACAGCCAAAAGTACTTGCTGTCTGTCACAACCACATTGTGCCATGACTTCCGTACCCATTGTTTGGCAAAGCATAGCCGTGCGCGCATGTGCTTGACTGTTAGTGAAACACGCTTCCTCGGCCTCATTTGGCGCGCTAAATACTTGTTTAGGTACCGGCGGACCGTCTCAGCACTCACAGTCACTCCTAGCCTCCGATGCAGCATCTTGGCAAGTTGGGGGCACTGATCGCCGCGCTTTACACCCACCTTCAAAAGGAGGGTGGCTTCCCGGGACGCCAAGGGCGCTCGGGGCCTTCCCGCCCTAGGCGTGTCGTCCACTGTCCCGGTAGCTTTAGCGCGCCGGCACCACTTCTCGACAACCCTCACGGTTGCTTTGCACTCCTGCGCGGCCTTACGAGCGTTGCCAAGTCGTTCGGCTTCATGGACGAGGCGCCAACGCCTTGCGAGTACACATGGAGAAGGTGGCATACTACCAAACGGCGGCAGCCGACGTGAGCAATAAGGTCGACAAAAGGAAAAGACAGCGCGCTGGCGCGGTTGGCGGTCTCGGCTGCGAAGAACAAAGTTTTGACGAGTTCCCGCTAAGTTTCGCCAAGTTTTGCGGTCTCCCGCCGCTATACGGGAATTTTGAAAACGTCCAACTCTTGCATGAAACTCGATTTATCAAAATTGTGATGATTTGCATGCCAACCTATCCGAAACCCTAAATTTACCCTAATAGTGAGTTGTTCCCCCATCGTTTGGTATGCACTGCCTTAACCGTTTGGGGATGGAGTTGAACACGGCGCAATGGGCAGAGTAAGGAATTGTTTCCCACTCGTGTCGTATGGCCGCCTCAAAATTGCGCGGGGACAAGTCCAATCTTTTTTGTAATCTTCTCGACACAATACCCCACATGTTTTCAATCCAACTAAGGTCAGGGCTTTTGGCAGGCCATTGCATCACGTGAAAGCCGGATTGAGACGAAAGCTAATTCCTAACCTTCTTGCAAGCATGATTTAGCGTTATCTTGCTGAAAAATCCATTGATGTTGCGCCTCGGCCGAGGGCCTTTTTGCCATCAAAGCCTCACACGCGGGTATCATGTGCTCTTGCAACAAGGTGAGATACACCTCACCGTTTACGCCCTTGCTCTTTGCCTTAACGCCGCTGCTACCCACTGTCACAAACAAAAGTGTCTTGTCATACTTGCTAACACCACCATACGCGTGCACTTTGAAACAATTTTGCTCCGACACCTTGGTTGGCGGTTCATCCTCGAAAAGCACCCACTCCTTGTTCCCGGGCCCCTTATTGGACAGCCAAAAGCACTTGCTGTCTGTCACAACCACATTGTGCCATGACTTCCGTACCCATTGTTTGGCAAAGCATAGCCGTGCGAGTTGTGCTTTACTGTTAGTGAAACACGCTTCCTCGGCCTCATTTGGCGCGCAAAATACATGTTTAGGTACCGGCGGACTGTCTCAGCACTCACAGTCACTCCTAGCCTCGGCTGCAGCATCTTGGCAAGTTGGGGGCACTGATCGCCGCGCTTTACACCCACCTTCAAAAGGAGGGTGGCTTCTCGGGACGCCAAGGGCGCTCGGGGCATGCCCGCCCTAGGCGTGTCGTCCACTATCCCGGTAGCTTTAGCGCGCCGGCACCACTTCTCGACAACCCTCACGGTTGTTTTACACTCCTACGCGGCCTTACGAGCGCTGCCAAGTCGTTCGGCTTCATGGACGAGGCGCCAACGCCTTGCGAGTACACATGGAGAAGGTGGCATACTACGAAACGGCGGCAGCCGACGTGAGCAATAAGGTCGACAAGAGGGAAAGACAGCGCGCTGGCGCGGTTGGCGGTCTCGGCTGCGAAGAACAAAGTTTTGACGAGTTCCCGCTAAGTTTCGCCAAGTTTTGCGGTCTCCCGCCGCTATACGGGAATTTTGAAAACGTCCAACAATCCTCCACAAAAGTCCGGACAAGATTTCGCACCTGCGCAAGTAGAAAATGCAATCATGCGTCGATTTTATTGACAAATATCTTTAAATCCTAGGCAATGCTTTTGCGCGCAAAATGGAATGCACCGACAATTGCGAGGGGCGAGTTCGAACACTGCCGGGCATGTGTACTTGGGGTTATCGCGCCCGCACCCGTGCGGCACGCTCTTTCAAACAGTCGCCGTGCTTGGTAGACGAAAAGAGTAACGGGCGCACAACGCCGCAATATGAACGCTGGTGCGACGGTCGCGCAAATATTATGCATAGGCGACGGAGGGAGGAGGTGTTTGGTAGGCCGCTGTGGGGGAAGCGCAAGATATCGCGTATGTAGACTTACCACCGATATGCGCACAACCCAAGGGCAAGCCGCTTTCGGCAACAATGTTCAAGCGATCAAAACTTCCTGATATATGGTCAAACCTTTTAATAAAATGTACCGTTGGACGCGTCTATTCAATGCGCGTCGAGCGCACCTACTCCGGAGTTCAAACCACCAATAATCGATTTGTTATGAATTATTTTAATCTACAAACTATTCCGGCACCGCTGAGCCGCAGTGCCAAGCAACACCCATCGAAGTCGGCTCACCTCCTGAGACGATTTGTGCGGGTTTGTCGATATATGTTTACTAATTCTTCATTCCTATTGACCTCCGAGCCCAATTCCCGACGCGTGCCACGCGTGGGGCGGGTGTGGTTGGCACAAGCACATACCCAAGCATTCCAAACACCACCGTCAACGTGATGCGTCCCTAACGGCCAAGTTCGACCTCGCCCCTCCCCTAAGCCAATCGCCCTCGCATGTTTACAGCGTGCAATGTTTATCCAAACCTGCGTCATGTGCGTTTTTGCTCGCTTGCTTTCTAAAAATTCACCCGTGCCAGCGGCGTGAACTTCCGTGCTCTATTCACACACCCGCAAACCAAACCTCGCGCATTGAACACGGCACCCCCGCCTCCAAACCCCCTCCAAAAACCCCCCAAAATGACGGTTATGTGGAACACAGATAAGTATGCAGCTTGGTATGAGCGCTTGAGCAATGCCCAAGCGCGGCGATCAGAATGACGTGTGCAGTTTAGACAATTTCTCGGGAGTTTATGGGCTTAATTCGACAAACTCCACCGACAACACCCGCTTTAGGCTGAGGTCTAACCACCCCGGATGGCGGCTTATTGCTTGCTTTTCGGCTCTCCTACAATTGGGTGGTACTCGGGTATCGTCGTGCTTGACGTGGTGAGAGGGGAGCGTGTTCTTGACAAGCTTATGCATAACATAATGCATGTCTGGGACTTTTGTGGAGGAGTGTTGGATGAAACTCTAATTATCAAAATTGTGTTGATTTGCATGCCAACCTATCAGAAACCCTAAATTTACCATAATAGTGAGTTGTTCCTCCATCGTTTGCTATGCACTCCCTTAGCCGTTTGGGGATGGAGTTGAACACGGCGCAATGGGCAGTGTAAGGAATTGTTTCCCACTCGTGTTGTATGGCCGCCTCAAAATTGCGCGGGGACAAGTCAAATATTTTTTGTAATCTACTCGACACAATACCCCACATGTTTTCAATCCAACTAAGGTCAGGGCTTTTGGCAGGCCATTGCATCACTTGAAAGCCGGATTGAGACGAAAGCCAATTCCTAACCTTCTTGCAAGCATGATTTAGCGTTATCTTGCTGAAAAATCCATTGATGTTGCGCCTCGGCCGAGGGCCTTTTTGCGATCAAAGCCTCACACGCGGGTATCATGTGCTCTTGCAACAAGGTGAGATACACCTCACCGTTTACGCCCTTGCTCTTTGCCTTAACGCCGCTACTCCCCACTGTCACAAACAAAGGTGTCTTGTCATACTTGCTGACACCACCATACGCGTGCACTTTGAAACAATTTTGCTCTGACACCTTGGTTGGCGGTTCATCCTCGAAAAGCACCCACTCCTTGTTCCCGGGCCCCTATTTGGACAGCTACAAGTACTTGCTGTCTGTCACAACCACATTGTGCCATGACTTCCGTACCCATTGTTTGGCAAAGCATAGCCGTGCGCGCATGTGCTTGACTGTTAGTGAAACAAGCTTCCTCGGCCTCATTTGGCGCGCTAAATACTTGTTTAGGTACCGGTGGACCGTCTGAGCACTCACAGTCACTCCTAGCCTCCGATGCAGCATCTTGGCAAGTTGGGGGCACTGATCGCCGCGCTTTACACCCACCTTCAAAAGGAGGGTGGCTTCTCGGGACGCCAAGGGCGCTCGGGGCCTTCCCGCCCTAGGCGTGTCGTCCACTGTCCCGGTAGCTTTAGCGCGCCGGCACCACTTCTCGACAACCCCCACGGTTGCTTTTCAATCCTGCGCGGCCTTACGAGCGCTGCCAAGTCGTTCGGCTTCATGGACGAGGCGCCAACGCCTTGCGAGTACACATGGAGAAGGTGGCATACTACCAAACGGCGGCAGCCGACGTGAGCAATAAGGTCGACAAAAGGAAAAGACAGCGCGCTGGCGCGGTTGGCGGTCTCGGCTGCGAAGAACAAAGTTTTGACGAGTTCCCGCTAAGTTTCGCCAAGTTTTGCGGTCTCCCGCCGCTATACGGGAATTTTGAAAACGTCCAACTCTTGCATGAAACTCGATTTATCAAAATTGTGATGATTTGCATGCCAACCTATCCGAAACCCTAAATTTACCCTAATAGTGAGTTGTTCCCCCATCGTTTGGTATGCACTGCCTTAACCGTTTGGGTATGGAGTTGAACACGGCGCAATGGGCAGAGTAAGGAATTGTTTCCCACTCGTGTCGTATGGCCGCCTCAAAATTGCGCGGGGACAAGTCCAATCTTTTTTGTAATCTACACGACACAATACCCCACATGTTTTCAATCCAACTAAGGTTAGGGCTTTTGGCAGGCCATTGCATCACGTGAAAGCCGGATTGAGACGAAAGCCAATTCCTAACCTTCTTGCAAGCATGATTTAGCGTTATCTTGCTGAAAAATCCATTGATGTTGCGCCTCGGCCGAGGGCCTTTTTGCCATCAAAGCCTCACACGCGGGTATCATGTGCTCTTGCAACAAGGTGAGATTCACCTCACCGTTTACGCCCTTGCTCTTTGCCTTAACGCCGCTGCTCCCCACTGTCACAAACAAAGGTGTCTTGTCATACTTGCTAACACCACCATACGCGTGCACTTTGAAACAATTTTGCTCCGACACCTTGGTTGGCGGTTCATCCTCGAAAAGCACCCACTCCTTGCTCCCGGGCCCCTTATTGGACAGCCAAAAGTACTTGCTGTCTGTCACAACCACATTGTGCCATGACTTCCGTACCCATTGTTTGGCAAAGCATAGCCGTGCGCGCATGTGCTTGACTGTTAGTGAAACACGCTTCCTCGGCCTCATTTGGCGCGCTAAATACTTGTTTAGGTACCGGCGGACCGTCTCAGCACTCACAGTCACTCCTAGCCTCCGATGCAGCATCTTGGCAAGTTGGGGGCACTGATCGCCGCGCTTTACACCCACCTTCAAAAGGAGGGTGGCTTCTCGGGACGCCAAGGGCGCTCGGGGCCTTCCCGCCCTAGGCGTGTCGTCCACTGTCCCGGTAGCTTTAGCGCGCCGGCACCACTTCTCGACAACCCCCACGGTTGCTTTGCACTCATGCGCGGCCTTACGAGCGCTGCCAAGTCGTTCGGCTTCATGGACGAGGCGCCAACGCCTTGCGAGTACGCATGGAGAAGGTGGCATACTACCAAACGGCGGCAGCCGACGTGAGCAATAAGGTCGACAAAAGGAAAAGACAGCGCGCTGGCGCGGTTGGCGGTCTCGGCTGCGAAGAACAAAGTTTTGACGAGTTCCCGCTAAGTTTCGCCAAGTTTTGCGCTACAACCGCTATACGGGAATTTTGAAAACGTCCAACACTCCTCCACAAATGTCCGGACAAGATTTCGCACCTGCGCAAGTAGAAAATGCAATCATGCGTCGATTTTATTGACAAATATCTTTAAATCCTAGGCAATGCTTTTGCGCGCAAAATGGAATGCACCGACAATTGCGAGGGGCGAGTTCGAACACTGCCGGGCATGTGTACTTGGGGTTATCGCGCCCGCACCCGTGCGGCACGCTCTTTCAAACAGTCGCCGTGCTTGGTAGACGAAAAGAGTAACGGGCGCACCACGCCGCAATATGAACGCTGGTGCGACGGTCGCGCAAATATTATGCATAGGCGACGGAGGGAGGAGGTGTTGGGCAGGCCGCTGTGGGGGAAGCGCTAGATATCGCGTATGTAGACTTACCACCGATATGCGCACAACCCAAGGGCAAGCCGCTTTCGGCAACAATGTTCAAGCGATCAAAACTTCCTGATATATGGTCAAACCTTTTTATAAAATGTCCCGTTGGACGCGTCTGTTCAATGCGCGTCGAGCGCACCTACTCCGGAGTTCAAACCACCAATAATCGACTTGTTATGAATTATTTTAATCTACAAACTATTCCGGCACCGCTGAGCCGCAGTGCTAAGCAACACCCATCGAAGTCGGCTCACCTCCTGAGACGATTTGTGCGGGTTTGTCGATATATGTTTACTAATTCTTCATTCCTATTGACTTCCGAGCCCAATTCCCGACGCGTGCCACGCGTGGGGCGGGTGTGGTTGGCACAAGCACATACCCAAGCATTCCAAACACCACCGTCAACGTGATGCGTCCCTAACGGCCAAGTTGGACCTCGCCCCTCCCCTAAGCCAATCGCCCTCGCATGTTTACACCGTGCAATGTTTATCCAAACCTGCGTCATGTGCGTTTTTGCTCGCTTGCTTTCCAAAAATTCACCCGTACCAGCGGCGTGAACTTCCGTGCTCTATTCACACACCCGCAAAACAAACCTCGCGCATTGAACACGGCACCCCCGCCTCCAAACCCCCTCCAAAACCCCCCCCAAATGACGGTTATGTGGAACTGACAAAGTTGATGGGTAAAAACAGAAAAGATTACACACTCTACAAGGCGCTGAAGGTCTGTCACCTTCAGCAGTGTCTCATCCTTGTCTATCACAGGACACCGTCCGCGTCCCAATCATGACACGCGCCCACCACATGGTGAACACACGCCTTCCACTATTCTGAGCCCTTAGATCATATCTAACGCTCAGCAACCTGCCACTATCAGCACCCATATCTATTGCATTGCTGAATGCCTTATCATCTAGATATGCTGAGTCACAGCTGTCCTATCACTGCAACACTCGTACTGAATATCAATATTGCTGAGTAGCAACTTGATTACCATATCAAACAATGCTGTTCAACACTCCCCCTTGCTACTCGTGCAAACCCATGATCGCAGTGCACAACTTCTTGTGCCTTTCACTCACCAAAGGCTTGGTGAGCGCATCGGCAAGCATGTCCTCTGTTGCACAATACTTGACCTCGATAT
This sequence comes from Tetraselmis chui, assembly GCA_026401115.1. Lineage (NCBI taxonomy): Eukaryota > Viridiplantae > Chlorophyta > Chlorodendrophyceae > Chlorodendrales > Chlorodendraceae > Tetraselmis > Tetraselmis chui. Next base: position 14,266 of record JAPMLY010003221.1, on the reverse strand, counting down.
CGCCGCTCTCCACCTTCTCCCGACAGAAGTGATACCTCACATCCATGTGCTTGCTCCGGCCAGTTGTCATGCTGTTCTTGCTGAGTGCAATGCAGCTCTGGTTGTCTTCATGGATAGTGACAGCGGAGCCGGAGTCCTGGTGAAGCTCATGCATCAATTGCCTCAGAAACATCGCCTCTTGAGTAGCGCTGGTCAGCGCCATGTACTCTGCCTCCGCTGTGGACAGTGCCACGGTCTGCTGCCGCTGACTCTTCCAGCTCACTGCCGCACCATTCAGCATGAACACGTATCCTGTGCGGGAGCGCCGCCCAGCCACATCGCTCGCATAGTCTGAGTCCGACCAGCCTACCAACTCGGATGACTGCACGCTGCTTCCGTACACCAGTGATGCATCAGCGGTGCCTTTGAGATACCGAAGCACTCGCTTGGCCTGCTCCCAATGCGCGTGGCAAGGATTGGCCATGTATCGGCTGAGATGACTGACAGCCATGGTGATGTCTGGTCGGGTGCTCACAGAGGCGTACAACAGGCTTCCAATCAGGCTCTGATAGGGCACCGACCTGGGAGGCAGCTGCGTGACGGATGTCTCGTCCCCGCACTTGCCCACAGCATCTACCGCCATTGGTGAGCTCACTGGCTTGCAGTCCATCATGTTGAAGCGCTCCAGCATGTCGAGCACGTACTGGCGCTGGCCAAGCCTGATGATGCCGGTGCCACGATCCCGCTCCACCGTCATGCCGAGCAGCCACGAGACTGGACCAAGGTCTTGTACGTTGAACCTGCTGCCAAATGCAACCTTGAACTCCGGTATGAATCGGCCCGCTGCTCCGGCAATGATGCTGTCGTCCACATAGAGGGCCAGGATGTACAATTGGCCTCCTTTCTGGTAGATGAAAATACACGGATCCACTTTGGACTGGCAGAAGCCATACTCCTCTAGCCAGGCAGTGATAGTCTTGTTCCAGTTTCTGGGAGCTTGCTTTAGGCCGTAGAGGGCCTTTTTCAGCAGACACACAAGCTCTGTCCCTTTGCTGTCAGTACTCCGGAAGCCTTCAGGCTGTCGCATGTATATCTCCTCGTCGATGTTGGCCTCCAGGAATGCTGTCACTACATCCAGCTGCTCCACCTCCCAATCATGGAAAGCAGCTAACGCTAGTACCACCCGGATAGAGATAACCCGCACAGTAGGAGCAAAGGTCTCGTGATAATCCACGCCATGCTCTTGTGTGAAGCCACGCGCCACTAGTCTGGCCTTATACCTTGCAATATTACCATCAGAGTCGCGCTTCAGCTTGAACACCCACTTGGAGTCCACTAGCTTTCTACCGGCAGGACGGGGAACCAGCTTCCAGGTGTTGCGCGATACAAGCGAGTCATACTCAGTCTTGATGGCTGCTTCCCACTCCGTGGCTTGAGGACCTCGTAGCGCTTGTTTATACGACGCAGGCTCGTGCACGACATTGCTTGGATTGATAGCTGCGGTGTTGCCAACAACCCACCACTGACCCGGAGGACGCCTCGTCCGAAGGCTATACCTTTGTGCAGTTCCATGCTGCTCCGCTGGTGCTGTCTCCCCCAAATTCGCATCCGGCTCGTCCTCAATCGACTGAGAACTGATATCGCCCGACGTATGCTGCTGCGTCTCCCCTACGGAAGTGCTAGGCTCCCCCTTCGCCACTTCTGGCACCTCACGAGGAGCCTCATCCACCGGCTGTGTCTCCCCCACGAATGTATCGGGCTTCTCCCTAGCCGCCTCATCAGAGGTGCTGTCATCACCAGCCTCGGCATCCAGCATCTCACGTGCGGGACAGCTCTCCCCCATGGAGATGATAGCACTCTCGTCAAACACCACATTGCGGCTGCTCACCACACGTCGGGTGGTGGGGTTGTACACCAGCCAGGCAGGGGACTCGGGTGCGTAGCCCACAAACACGCCTTTCCATGCACGATCGTCCAGTTTGCGGCGCTGCGACTTGTCCACGTGGACATAAGCCGGGCAGCCAAACACCCGCATGGAACTCAAGTCAGCCGGTCGACCGGTAACAAGCTGATACGGAACGCCACCAGCTCCACTGCTGCACACCCGATTGCGGATGTGCACCGCTGCCGCCATAGCCAACGCCCAATAGGACTTCGGCAGCCCAGCATGCCGAATCATAGACTGTGCCATCGGAACCAATGTGCCCCACTGCCGCTCGATGCGACCATGCTGCCAATGAGCGTAGGGGGCGGTGACCTCTAGGGCGATGTTGAACTCGTCCAATAAGCTCCGGAACGCAGCACCAAGAAACACAGTGTCGTTGTCGACCCGAAGCCGGCGAACTGTGTACCCCAGGGAGCGAATGGTGGTCAGCATCCGGCGGAACGAAGAGGTAGCCTCGTCCTTGGAGCGCAAGGCATCATGCAGCACGAAGCGGCTGCGGAAGTCAACTGCGCCGAAGCTGTAGCGCCTCCCACCCAAGGATGGAACACTCATCGGGCCACAAAAATCCACACCAATCACCTCAAACAGTCCAACATCTCTGTCCGCAGGAGCACGAGGAATATTGCGGACTTGAGACTTACACACAGCGCAGGTCTCACAGAATCCCAACTTCTCGTGTGATGCATAGCCCAAGCCTTCCACATGACCTGTTAACAGCTCGTCCAGCTGAGGCTCCCCAATGTGACCGAGGCGGGAATGCCACAGCCGCTTCCCCGATGACGCCGTGGCCGCCGAAGCCGTAGCACGCGCTGGAAGAGCAACCGTCGCAGGCAGCCAGATCAAACCGTGGGCTCGCTCCATGGGAATCTTAACACCACCACCATGAGCTGCGTGAAGCTGAAGATGGTCCATAGGATCGGCCAACAACACGCTATGACCCTGCTGCCGCGCCTGAGTGAGGCTAAACAACCGATGATATGTCCAAGACGCACGACGGGACAGCTCGGGAACGTGAAGCACATGGCGCAACGTGGCAGGAATCTTCGTACCGTCTGCAGCCGGCACAGTGATGCGGACAGTGCCAACGCCCACAGCAAAAGCACTGATGCCCTTCACCCACAGCCGATCAGACAGCGCACGATAGTTCACGAAGTCATCACGTTTGCTTGTCATGTGGTGGCTGGCTCCACTGTCGGCTAGCCACATCCAAGTCTCCCCCTCATTCATCACCATGGCTCGTGCTTCACTGAACGACCTAGCAGGACTGGCAGTGATGTCTACCCCAGCAGGGAAAGCCACGGGAGACTCGAGACTTGCAGAATTGCCACTAGCACGCCTTTCAGGGCACTCTGACCGGCGATGGCCCTTCTTGCCGCAACTGAAACAAATGCCGCGGAAGGGTCGGACTCCGCCAGCTCCCACAGCCACACCACGTGAGTTCCCAGGGCCATGCATGGATTTTAGCTGCTCCTGAAGATCATGGACCTGGCGCTTCAAGGATTCAGCAGAGGTGTCACCGGAAAAGGCCGGAAAAGCTGCAGGGGGCGGCGCCTCCGTCTGAGTCCTGCCACGACTCTCAATACGCATGCCCTTCTGTCGAAGGTCGCGCTTGACGGCGTCCATACTGAGGCTGTGGACGTCCCATGTGTCTGTGATGGAGTGGTACTCTTGACGTAGACCCTTCACCAAGTACATGATGACCCGTCGGTCGTGAACGTCCTCCCCCACACGGGCTAGCTGGCGCTGAAGTCGGACCAACCGGTTCAAATATTGGAGACTGGTCTCATCGTCTGCCTGGGCCTTCTCCATATCTTGCAGCAGCTCAGCCAGACGGTAGATGCCATCGTCTTCATAGTGGTCCACCAGCGCAGTCCACGCCTTGAGGCCGCAGTTCTCGTCAACTTCATGGACATTCTCAATAATTGAGAGATCGTCCTCAGGCAGCGCCAGAATCAAAGTAGAGTACAAGTCGAGGTGTTGCTGCGCGGTAGCGGCGTCGTTCTCGAGGAGAGCCGGTGCCCAGCTCTGCATCAATCCAAAGGCACGAAACCTCTTCTTCCAGACATCAAAGTCTCTCCTTTCTCCACTGAACTTGGGAAGTTTGACAGAATCCATGGGTATTATATCTCGACAGCTCCGGAAAGTACCGAAAAAAATCGACGGAAAATAGTCACCAACCACTGCCCGGCAGGCCTTCAAGGGGACGGTCAAGGTCCGGTCAACGGAGCTTCAGAACGAGCACGACAAGGCGCCGACCGAAGGCGGAGCTGTACTTCCGGAGTCTACACAGCCAAAGCAGACGGAAACCGGTTTCAGGAGGTCTGTCGGGGTTCGTCGTACAATTGGATAGTACACTGAGCAGGGATCCTTCACCAACTGAAAGCCAAAACCCAAGGGGAGCGAAAATGGACGAGGACTGCGAGAAAATCCCAACGAGCTGTACTTCCCGACTCAGAACAACGTAGGCAGGCGGACTATGGCCTTGGAAGGCCAGTCGAACGACGTCGTACACAGGTGACAGTACACTATTGCAAGATGTCTCACCAACTCGCACTCAAACAGCCCAGCGACGCAAGGAAAGACGCCAAATACCCAGATATTGGATCCAATAATATGAAAAACGAAGGCGCAGGCTGAAAATCCAAGGCACAGGCGACTGAACAAGCGTTGTTCAAGCGAGTGAAAACGGTCGGTGGTTTCTAGGCTCCAAGCAACACAGGAAAGTCGCTACCAGCCCGAATTCGAAGGCAAACCACCCAACAAACAGAGTCAACCGCTTTTGCGACCCAGCCACACCTGAAGATCGTGTAGCACAACAGAAGCCCAAGACTCGCGCAAAAAAGAAGCTCAAGGTAACGGTTCTAGTCAAGTGTGTCGACTCCAACCGAGAGCAAAAGGAGGGCCCATAACCTGACAAAGTTGATGGGTAAAAACAGAAAAGATTACACACTCTACAAGGCGCTGAAGGTCTGTCACCTTCAGCAGTGTCTCATCCTTGTCTATCACAGGACACCGTCCGCGTCCCAATCATGACACGCGCCCACCACATGGTGAACACACGCCTTCCACTATTCTGAGCCCTTAGATCATATCTAACGCTCAGCAACCTGCCACTATCAGCACCCATATCTATTGCATTGCTGAATGCCTTATCATCTAGATATGCTGAGTCACAGCTGTCCTATCACTGCAACACTCGTACTGAATATCAATATTGCTGAGTAGCAACTTGATTACCATATCAAACAATGCTGTTCAACAGGAACACAGATAAGTATGCAGCTTGGTATGAGCGCTTGAGCAATGCCCAAGCGCGGCGCTCAGAATGACGTGTGCAGTTCAGACAATTTCTCGGGAGTTTATGGTCTTAATTCGACAAACTCCACCGACAACACCCGCTTTAAGGTGAGGTCTAACCACCCCGGATGAGGGCTTATTGCTTGCTTTTCGGCTCTCCTACAATTGGGTGGTACTCGGGTATCGTCGTGCTTGACGTGGTGAGAGGGGAGCGTGTTCTTGACTAGCTTATGCATAACATAATGCATGTCCGGACTTTTGTGGAGGAGTGTTGTATGAAACTCGAATTATCAAAAATGTATTGATTTGCATGCCAACCTATCCGAAACCCTAAAATTTACTTTAATAGTGAGTTGTTCCTCCATCGTTTGCTATGCACTCCCTTAGCCGTTTGGGGATGGAGTTGAACACGGCGCAATGGGCAAAGTAAGGAATTGTTTCCCACTCGTGTTGTATGGCCGCCTCTAAAATTCGCGGGGACAAGTCCAATCTTTTTTGTAATCTACTCGACACAATACCCCACATGTTTTCAATCCAACTATGGTCAGGGCTTTTGGCAGGCCATTGCATCACTTGAAAGCCGGATTGAGACGAAAGCCAATTCCTAACCTTCTTGCAAGCACGAGCTTGAGCGTTATCTTGCTGAAAAATCCACTGATGTTGCGCCTCGGCCGAGGGCCTTTTTGCCATCAAAGCCTCACACGCGGGTATCATGTGCTCTTGCAACAAGGTGAGATACACCTCACCGTTTACGCCCTTGCTCTTTGCCTTAACGCCGCTGCTCCCCACTGTCACAAACAAAGGTGTCCTGCCATACTTGCTAACACCACCATACGCGTGCACTTTGAAACAATTTTGCTCTGACACCTTGGTTGGCGGTTCATCCTCGAAAAGCACCCACTCCTTGTTCCCGGGCCCCTATTTGGACAGCCAAAAGTACTTGCTGTATGTCACAACCACATTGTGCCATGACTTCCGTACCCATTGTTTGGCAAAGTATAGCCGTGCGCGCATGTGCTTGACTGTTAGTGAAACACGCTTCCTCGGCCTCATTTGGCGCGCAAAATACATGTTTAGGTACCGGCGGACCGTCTCAGCACTCACAGTCACTCCTAGCCTCTGCTGCAGCATCTTGGCAAGTTGGGGGCACTGATCGCCGCGCTTTACACCCACCTTCAAAAGGAGGGTGGCTTCTCGGGACGCCAAGGGCGCTCGGGGCATGCCCGCCCTAGGCGTGTCGTCCACTGTCCCGGTAGCTTTAGCGCGCCGGCACCACTTCTCGACAACCCTCACGGTTGCTTTACACTCCTGCGCGGCCTTACGAGCGCTGCCAAGTCGTTCGGCTTCATGGACGAGGCGCCAACGCCTTGCGAGTACGCATGGAGAAGGTGGCATACTACGAAACGGCGGCAGCCGACGTGAGCATAAGGTCGACAAGAGGAAAAGACAGCGCGCTGGCGCGGTTGGCGGTCTCGGCTGCGAAGAACAAAGTTTTGACGAGTTCCCGCTAAGTTTCGCCAAGTTTTGCGGTCTCCCGTTGCTCTACGGAAATTTTGAAAACATCCAACACTCCTCCACAAATGTCCGGACAAGATTTCGCACTTGCGCAAGTAGAAAATGCAATCATGCGTCGATTTTATTGACAAATATCCTGAAATCCTAGGCAATGCTTTTGCGCGCAAAATGAAATGCACCGACAACTGCGAGGGGCGAGTTCGAACACTGCCGGGCATGTGTACTTGGGGTTAGCGCGCCCGCACCCGTGCGGCACGCTCTTTCAAACAGTCGCCGTGCTTGGTAGACGAAAAGAGTAACGGGCGCACAACGCCGCAATATGAACGCTGGTGCGACGGTCGCGCAAATATTATGCATAGGCGACGGAGGGAGGAGGTGTTGGGCATGCCGCTGTGGGGGAAACGTAAGATATCGCGTATGTAGACTTACCACCGATATGCGCACAACCCAAGGGCAAGCCGCTTTCGGCAACAATGTTCAAGCGATCAAAACTTCCTGATATATGGTCAAACCCTTTTGTTAAAATGTCCCGTTGGACGCGTATCTTCAATGCGCGTCGAGCGCACCTACTCCGGAGTTCAAAACACCAATAATCGATTTGTTATGAATTATTTTAATCTACAAACTATTCCGGCACCGTAGAGCCGCGGTGCCAAGCAACACCCATCGAAGTCGGCTCACCTCCTGAGACGATTTGTGCGGGGTTTGTCGATATATGTTTACTAATTCTTCATTCCTATTGACCTCCGAGCCCAATTCCCGACGCGTGCCACGCGTGGGGCGGGTGTGGTTGGCACAAGCACATACCCAAGCATTCCAAGCACCACCGTCAACGTGATGCGTCCCTAACGGCCAAGTTGGACCTCGCCCCTCCCCTAAGCCAATCGCCCTCGCATGTTTACACCGTGCAATGTTTATCCAAACCTGCGTCATGTGCGTTTTTGCTCGCTTGCTTTCCAAAAATTCAGCCGTGCCAGCGGCGTGAACTTCCGTGCTCTATTCACACACCCGCAAACCAAACCTCGCGCATTGAACACGGCACCCACGCCTCCAAACCCCCTCCAAAAACCCCCCAAAGTGACGGTTATGTGGAACACAGATAAGTATGCAGCTTGGTATGAGCGCTTGAGCAATGCCCAAGCGCGGCGCTCAGAATGACGTGTGCAGCTCAGACAATTTCTCGGGAGTTTATGGGCTTAATTCGACAAACTCCACCGACAACACCCGCTTTAGGCTGAGGCCTAACCACCCCGGATGGCGGCTTTTTGCTTGCTTTTCGGCTCTCCTACAATTGGGTGGTACTCGGGTATCGTCATGCTTGACGTGGTGAGAGGGGAGCGTGTTCTTGACTAGCTTATGCTTAACATAATGCATGTCTGGACTTTTGTGGAGGAGTGTTGTATGAAACTCGACTTATAAAAAATGTGATGATTTGCATGCCAACCTATCAAAAACCCTAAATTTACCCGAATAGTGAGTTGTTCCTCCATCGTTTGCTATGCACTCCCTTAGCCGTTTGGGATGGAGTTGAACACGGCGCAATGGGCAAAGTAAGGAATTGTTTCCCACTCGTGTTGTATGGCCGCCTCAAAATTGCGCGGGGACAAGTCAAATATTTTTTGTAATCTACTCGACACAATACCCCACATGTTTTCAATCCAACTATGGTCAGGGCTTTTGGCAGGCCATTGCATCACTTGAAAGCCGGATTGAGACGAAAGCCAATTCCTAACCTTCTTGCAAGCACGAGCTTTAGCGTTATCTTGCTGAAAAATCCACTGATGTTGCGCCTCGGCCGAGGGCCTTTTTGCCATCAAAGCCTCACACGCGGGTATCATGTGCTCTTGCAACAAGGTGAGATACACCTCACCGTTTACGCCCTTGCTCTTTGCCTTAACGCCGCTGCTCCCCACTGTCACAAACAAAGGTGTCCTGCCATACTTGCTAACACCACCATACGCGTGAACTTTGAAACAATTTTGCTCTGACACCTTGGTTGGCGGTTCATCCTCGAAAAGCACCCACTCCTTGTTCCCGGGCCCCTATTTGGACAGCCAAAAGTACTTGCTGTATGTCACAACCACATTGTGCCATGACTTCCGTACCCATTGTTTGGCAAAGCATAGCCGTGCGCGCATGTGCTTGACTGTTAGTGAAACACGCTTCCTCGGCCTCATTTGGCGCGCAAAATACATGTTTCGGTACCGGCGGACCGTCTCAGCTTTCAAAGTCACTCCTTGCCTCTGCTGCAGCATCTTGGCAAGTTGGGGGCACTGATCGCCGCGCTTTACACCCACCTTCAAAAGGAGGGTGGCTTCTCGGGACGCCAAGGGCGCTCGGGGCCTTCCCGCCCTAGGCGTGTCGTCCACTGTCCCGGTAGCTTTAGCGCGCCGGCGCCACTTCTCGACAACCCTCACGGTTGCTTTACACTCCTGCGCGGCCTTACGAGCGCTGCCAAGTCGTTCGGCTTCATGGACGAGGCGCCAACGCCTTGCGAGTACGCATGGAGAAGGTGGCATACTACGAAACGGCGGCAGCCGACGTGAGCATAAGGTCGACAAGAGGAAAAGACAGCGCGCTGGCGCGGTTGGCGGTCTCGGCTGCGAAGAACAAAGTTTTGACGAGGTCCCGCTAAGTTTCGCCAAGTTTTGCGGTCTCCCGCCGCTGTACGGAAATTTTGAAAACATCCCACACTCCTCCACAAATGTCCGGACAAGATTTCGCACTTGCGCAAGTAGAAAATGCAATCATGCGTCGATTTTATTGACAAATATCCTGAAATCCTAGGCAATGCTTTTGCGCGCAAAATGAAATGCACCGACAACTGCGAGGGGCGAGTTCGAACACTGCCGGGCATGTGCACTTGGGGTTAGCGCGCCCGCACCCGTGCGGCACGCTCTTTCAAACAGTCGCCGTGCTTGGTAGACGAAAAGAGTAACGGGCGCACAACGCCGCAATATGAACACTGGTGCGACGGTCGCGCAAATATTATGCATAGGCGACGGAGGGAGGAGGTGTTGGGCATGCCGCTGTGGGGGAAACGCAAGATATCGCGTATGTAGACTTACCACCGATATGCGCACAACCCAAGGGCAAGCCGCTTTCGGCAACAATGTTCAAGCGATTAAAACTTCCTGATATATGGTCAAACCATTTTTATAAAATGTACCGTTGGACGCGTATCTTCAATGCGCGTCGAGCGCACCTACTCCGGAGTTCAAACCACCAATAATCGATTTGTTATGAATTATTTTAATCTACAAACTATTCCGGCACCGCTGAGCCGCGGTGCCAAGCAACACCCATCGAAGTCGGCTCACCTCCTGAGACGATTTGTGCGGGGTTTGTCGATATATGTTTACTAATTCTTCATTCCTATTGACTTCCGAGCCCAATTCCCGACGCGTGCCACGCGTGGGGCGGGTGTGGTTGGCACAAGCACATACCCAAGCATTCCAAACACCACCGTCAACGTGATGCGTCCCTAACGGCCAAGTTGGACCTCGCCCCTCCCCTAAGCCAATCGCCCTCGCATGTTTACACCGTGCAATGTTTATCCAAACCTGCGTCATGTGCGTTTTTGCTCGCTTGCTTTCCAAAAATTCAGCCGTGCTTGCGGCGTGAACTTCCGTGCTCTATTCACACACCCGCAAACCAAACCTCGCGCATTGAACACGGCACCCACGCCTCCAAACCCCCTCCAAAAACCCCCCAAAATGACGGTTATGTGGAACACAGATAAGTATGCAGCTTGGTATGAGCGCTTGAGCAATGCCCAAGCGCGGCGCTCAGAATGACGTGTGCAGCTCAGACAATTTCTCGGGAGTTTATGGGCTTAATTCGACAAACTCCACCGACAACACCCGCTTTAGGCTGAGGCCTAACCACCCCGGATGGCGGCTTATTGCTTGCTTTTCGGCTCTCCTACAATTGGGTGGTACTCGGGTATCGTCATGCTTGACGTGGTGAGAGGGGAGCGTGTTCTTGACTAGCTTATGCTTAACATAATGCATGTCTGGACTTTTGTGGAGGAGTGTTGGATGAAACTCTAATTATCAAAATTGTGTTGATTTGCATGCCAACCTATCAGAAACCCTAAATTTACCCTAATAGTGAGGTGTTCCTCCATCGTTTGCTATGCACTCCCTTAGCCGTTTGGGGATGGAGTTGAACACGGCGCAATGGGCAAAGTAAGGAATTGTTTCCCACTCGTGTTGTATGGCCGCCTCAAAATTGCGCGGGGACAAGTCCAATCTTTTTTGTAATCTACTCGACACAATACCCCACATGTTTTCAATCCAACTATGGTCATGCCATTGCATCACTTGAAAGCCGGATTGAGACGAAAGCCAATTCCTAACCTTCTTGCAAGCACGAGCTTTAGCGTTATCTTGCTGAAAAATCCACTGATGTTGCGCCTCGGCCGAGGGCCTTTTTGCCATCAAAGCCTCACACGCGGGTATCATGTGCTCTTGCAACAAGGTGAGATACACCTCACCGTTTACGCCCTTGCTCTTTGCCTTAACGCCGCTGCTCCCCACTGTCACAAACAAAGGTGTCCTGCCATACTTGCTAACACCACCATACGCGTGCACTTTAAAACAATTTTGCTCTGACACCTTGGTTGGCGGTTCATCCTCGAAAAGCACCCACTCCTTGTTCCCGGGCCCCTATTTGGACAGCCAAAAGTACTTGCTGTATGTCACAACCACATTGTGCCATGACTTCCGTACCCATTGTTTGGCAAAGCATAGCCGTGCGCGCATGTACTTGACTGTTAGTGAAACACGCTTCCTCGGCCTCATTTGGCGCGCAAAATACATGTTTAGGTACCGGCGGACCGTCTCAGCATTCACAGTCACTCCTAGCCTCTGCTGCAGCATCTTGGCAAGTTGGGGGCACTGATCGCCGCGCTTTACACCCACCTTCAAAAGGAGGGTGGCTTCTCGGGACGCCAAGGGCGCTCGGGGCATGCCCGCCCTAGGCGTGTCGTCCACTGTCCCGGTAGCTTTAGCGCGCCGGCACCACTTCTCGACAACCCTCACGGTTGCTTTACACTCCTGCGCGGCCTTACGAGCGCTGCCAAGTCGTTCGGCTTCATGGACGAGGCGCCAACGCCTTGCGAGTACGCATGGAGAAGGTGGCATACTACGAAACGGCGGCAGCCGACGTGAGCATAAGGTCGACAAGAGGAAAAGACAGCGCGCTGGCGCGGTTGGCGGTCTCGGCTGCGAAGAACAAAGTTTTGACGAGTTCCCGCTAAGTTTCGCCAAGTTTTGCGGTCTCCCGCCGCTGTACGGAAATTTTGAAAACATCCAACACTCCTCCACAAATGTCCGGACAAGATTTCGCACTTGCGCAAGTAGAAAATGCAATCATGCGTCGATTTTATTGACAAATATCCTGAAATCCTAGGCAATGCTTTTGCGCGCAAAATGAAATGCACCGACAACTGCGAGGGGCGAGTTCGAACACTGCCGGGCATGTGTACTTGGGGTTAGCGCGCCCGCACCCGTGCGGCACGCTCTTTCAAACAGTCGCCGTGCTTGGTAGACGAAAAGAGTAACGGGCGCACAACGCCGCAATATGAACGCTGGTGCGACGGTCGCGCAAATATTATGCATAGGCGACGGAGGGAGGAGGTGTTGGGCATGCCGCTGTGGGGGAAACGCAAGATATCGCGTATGTAGACTTACCACCGATATGCGCACAACCCAAGGGCAAGCCGCTTTCGGCAACAATGTTCAAGCGATCAAAACTTCCTGATATATGGTCAAACCATTTTTATAAAATGTACCGTTGGACGCGTATCTTCAATGCGCGTCGAGCGCACCTACTCCGGAGTTCAAACCACCAATAATCGATTTGTTATGAATTATTTTAATCTACAAACTATTCCGGCACCGCTGAGCCGCGGTGCCAAGCAACACCCATCGAAGTCGGCTCACCTCCTGAGACGATTTGTGCGGGGTTTGTCGATATATGTTTACTAATTCTTCATTCCTATTGACTTCCGAGCCCAATTCCCGACGCGTGCCACGCGTGGGGCGGGTGTGGTTGGCACAAGCACATACCCAAGCATTCCAAACACCACCGTCAACGTGATGCGTCCCTAACGGCCAAGTTGGACCTCGCCCCTCCCCTAAGCCAATCGCCCTCGCATGTTTACACCGTGCAATGTTTATCCAAACCTGCGTCATGTGCGTTTTTGCTCGCTTGCTTTCCAAAAATTCACCCGTGCCAGCGGCGTGAACTTCCGTGCTCTATTCACACACCCGCAAACCAAACCTCGCGCATTGAACACGGCACCCACGCCTCCAAACCCCCTCCAAAAACCCCCCAAAATGACGGTTATGTGGAACACAGATAAGTATGCAGCTTGGTATGAGCGCTTGAGCAATGCCCAAGCGCGGCGCTCAGAATGACGTGTGCAGCTCAGACAATTTCTCGGGAGTTTATGGGCTTAATTCGACAAACTCCACCGACAACACCCGCTTTAGGCTGAGGTCTAACCACCCCGGATGGCGGCTTATTGCTTGCTTTTCGGCTCTCCTACAATTGGGTGGTACTCGGGTATCGTCATGCTTGACGTGGTGAGAGGGGAGCGTGTTCTTGACTAGCTTATGCTTAACATAATGCATGTCTGGACTTTTGTGGAGGAGTGTTGGATGAAACTCTAATTATCAAAATTGTGTTGATTTGCATGCCAACCTATCAGAAACCCTAAATTTACCCTAATAGTGAGGTGTTCCTCCATCGTTTGCTATGCACTCCCTTAGCCGTTTGGGGATGGAGTTGAACACGGCGCAATGGGCAAAGTAAGGAATTGTTTCCCACTCGTGTTGTATGGCCGCCTCAAAATTGCGCGGGGACAAGTCCAATCTTTTTTGTAATCTACTCGACACAATACCCCACATGTTTTCAATCCAACTATGGTCAGGGCTTTTGGCAGGCCATTGCATCACTTGAAAGCCGGATTGAGACGAAAGCCAATTCCTAACCTTCTTGCAAGCACGAGCTTTAGCGTTATCTTGCTGAAAAATCCACTGATGTTGCGCCTCGGCCGAGGGCCTTTTTGCCATCAAAGCCTCACACGCGGGTATCATGTGCTCTTGCAACAAGGTGAGATACACCTCACCGTTTACGCCCTTGCTCTTTGCCTTAACGCCGCTGCTCCCCACTGTCACAAACAAAGGTGTCCTGCCATACTTGCTAACACCACCATACGCGTGCACTTTAAAACAATTTTGCTCTGACACCTTGGTTGGCGGTTCATCCTCGAAAAGCACCCACTCCTTGTTCCCGGGCCCCTATTTGGACAGCCAAAAGTACTTGCTGTATGTCACAACCACATTGTGCCATGACTTCCGTACCCATTGTTTGGCAAAGCATAGCCGTGCGCGCATGTGCTTGACTGTTAGTGAAACACGCTTCCTCGGCCTCATTTGGCGCGCAAAATACATGTTTAGGTACCGGCGGACCGTCTCAGCATTCACAGTCACTCCTAGCCTCTGCTGCAGCATCTTGGCA
>JAPMLY010003220.1:0-25054 GCA_026401115.1 Tetraselmis chui | reverse complement strand
AACGGAATTATTGCACGTTTTGGGACCCTCGGGGGGAACAAAACCCTTGCAATCAATCATTTCTTTCGTGCATTCAACTAGGGTATTCTGCATTTCGGGACGACGAGGGTCGACACAAAAAGGCGTGTCTCGGACACATGGTTTTTGTTTACGAAAACGTGCATTTTTGTCCAACCTGAAGGAACAAATATAAATGTTTTTGTTTCTGAAAATGGGTACAACGGAATTATTGCACGTTTTGGGACCCTCGGGGGTACAAACCCTTGCAATCAATCTTTTCTTTCGTGCACTTCCGGGACGCAGCGGACATGCTGCTGGAGCGAGGCGCGGACCCCAACGTGCACGGACCAAGATGGTCGCCGCTAGTCCAGGCGTGCGAGCGTTCGGCGCCGGAGGCCGGCGAGGTGTGCGAAGCGCTCATCCGCGCCGGCGCAGACGTGCGCGCCGTACTCTAAATAGAATGATAATGAGACGTGGCGCGTCCTTGTCAAAAAATAACTATGTAACAAAATGAAAAGGTGTCATGGACAAATCTAGTTTGTCGGAAGCCCTCCCGTCTGCACGCCCTTTCAAATGGAGTACACCCGCGGGTAGGTTCGAAATACACGATGTTCCCGGACTGGAGACCAAGTCTGCGCTGGCCGTGGGATCGGCTCCCCCGGACTTTGGGCTCCTGACGTTTGTAGACTCAACGGGTTCAACGACCGAATTCCCGAGAGAAGCAAAGCTGTATAAAGCCCGCTCAAGGACCCCCGTCGACCTCGATAAAGCAAACCGGGTGGGGAGCTATTTGAACTTTTCTTCGAGCACGAGTACGTGTTAGAAGTGGAGGGGGTCCCCCTTTTGGCCATGTTGTACGAAAAAGGTGGGTACATTGTCCGGACTAGGAATGTATTGAAATAAGCATTTTTATGCAAGTTATTATTATAGTCAAGTGCGACAATGGAAATGTTACAAACTGTTTTGTTTGGTTCTACTCCGACGCCGCCATCTCCATAAAGGCGTGTCTCGGAAACGGGAGATTTGTTTACAGAAATTGTGCTTTTTTGTTCCACCCGGAGGGACAAAAATGCATGTTGTTTTTTTAAAAATGGGTACATCGGAATTAATGCACGTTTTGGGACCCTCGGGTGGTACAAACCCTTGTAATCATTGTCGATGCCGAGGCGTAAACAAATTGCTTTGTGTCCCGGACACGCCTTTTCGCGTGGACCCTCGTCGCCCTAGAACCCGCCTCCGTGCGGATGTCCAGTGCGGGTTGGATTGAACAATGACAAAAATAAAACTTCGACCATTTCCTTCTTGCACTCAACCGGGGTATTCTGCATTCCGGGACGACGAGGGTCGACACGGAAAGGCGGTTCCCAGAAACATGATATTTGTTTACGCCCCTGAAACATAAAATAATGCGCAGTTGTGTACCAACGAGGGTCTGAAAACATGCATTTTTTTATTTTTAAACAGGTCTAAAATAAAACACCCACAGGCCGTGGTCGCGAATTAGCTTCTTGTGGGTGTTTTATTTCAATTTTAAAAAACATAAATGTGGATCTATACCATATACACTTCGTTCCTCTAAGAATGTCGATCCGTGACATGTAAACTTTTTGTCCCTTTTTGGAGGGCCGGAAATCGGCCACCCGCCCAAAAATTGTCGCTGGGATGGGGCGATTCCTCGGAGGGTTTCTGGGCGGGTGGCCGATTTCCGGCCCTCCAAAAAGGGACAAAAAGTTTACTAGTCACTGATCGACATTCTTAGAGGTACGAAGTGTACAGGTCACGGATCCACAAATTATGTTTTTTAAAATTGAAATAAAACACCCGCAGGAAGCTAATTCGCGACCACGGGCTGTGGGTTTTTTATTTAACCTGTTAAAAAAAAACAAATTGCACGTTTTGGGTCCCTCAAGGGGTGCAAACTGTGCATGTTACGTGGTTGCTGGGGCGTAAACTTTTGTCTCCGTGTCCGAGACACGCCTTTTCGTGTCGACCCTCGTCGTTTTGAAACCCGCTTCGGAATGGAGTGAACCACGACAAAGATTCGACCATTTCTTTCTTGTGCTTTCATACGCGAAATGGTATGGGTTCGACTGTGCCATCCCAACCGTCGAAAAATAAGTATCTTACGTCGCACGCGGTATCGCTGTCCCCTAGCGACGTGGTCATCCAGTTCACCCAACGAAGCAGCGTCGCGCGCCTCTGTCCCTCGGTGGTTGGCGTTCCATCGCACTTATCCGGGTTGTACCGCAGAAAGTGCGTTCTTAGGCCCAGTGCCTGCCACAAATTCACCATCCTCGCATGTTCGCTAAGACACGGGTATTACAGTTTCCAAAAATAATGGGACAGCTGCAATATGGCCATTGTACGCGCACAATGACCGGACACGGAAAAATACCAGAGTATTTGACTCTGTCAATGCAACATTTTTCTCCTAGAACCGACCGTGCGACCGGAACCAGGAGAAAAATGTCGCCACTGCTATCTACTCGACGCTCTCACGAGCGATGCTCCCATTGGTCTTGATTAGCTCTTGCTTCGTCAACTCCGGCTCTTGTGTAGCATGTCGGACGTTCGGTTAGGGAGAGGAAAATCTGGAGGATACTGACTGTTGCGTCGCGGTCGCGTGATTTGAATGGGGTGGCGCAACACACGTTGCTGATGCAACGGCTCAATCCCTGAACACAACATGTCTTCTCGACTCCTTTGACGACACGTCGCATGCGAACCTTCTCGGTGGGGTTTTGACACCTTGAACAAACCATGGTTGTGTACTTCTCGCTCACAATGGTCGCGTATCCGGCGAAGCGCTGACCCGCCTTGTGGAGGGCTACTCTCGGTACGGCCCGGGACTTGCGTCCATGTGTAGCGGAAAAAACCCTTCACCTCCAGTAAGGACCGTGGTGCGGTTCAGCTTGACTTTGTTCTTCCATTATCTTTCCAGTGCGGACCTCTTCCGCATATGCGCCTCCATGCTCAACATGGACGTCCACCTTCCCAGCTTGTGTCCCCAAACGGTTTCGCTGCACTGTATGCGAGCTATAGGGCGTTCTCGAAATCTAACACTATGCAAGCACGCACGAGGGGTATCTGCCTGAGCGTCTCAAGTTCCGCACGGATTTTCTCATCACGGCGATGGCGGTACTTGACTCTCTGTGGTATCGCCGCCTGAGAGTAGTACTCCTTCGCGGTTAGGCGATGACTAGTGTTCGTAAAACTCCACTAACCGTCGTTTCCCAGAATCGCCTCTACGGTCGTAGATCCTTCAATCACACCCGGGTCAGTCGCAATAATTCTCGTGTACTCAATGTCCCTAGGGACTCCGTGAGGCAATGGATTCGGCAGTCCCTTGGTTTGTACACGAAGGATCACAGCAACGCCGTCCGTCTCTAGAGAAACATTCTCTGAAAAAGGACATGATCTACCCTTTTTGAAGATCGTGGATCTGAATTCATGAGTGAGGGTATCCCGCGAGGCTTCTTTTTGGACAACCTCGCTCTTCTTCATGAGGTACATGAGTGTGTCCGCGTCGAGAGTCACAAAGTGGCGTTTCTGTTCGAATATCGGGAGGAGCGGGAATTGTCGGACACCGCGTCCGGTTTTTTGAATTTCTTGCTCCATTTTGAAGTTCTCGAGATATTCCCGAAAAATCTGGAGAGTCTGTAGGGTCAGTGACATGTGCCTCTTTAGGTACAGCCTCGTTACGCGCCCAGAATACCGGAAGAAACATCTCGCGACTGTAACCACCGCCTTGATTCCACGATCCGGAACTACTGAGGGGTCCACAACCGCCGAGACGACTTGGTCAACAAGACCGGTTATTCCAAGTTGATCGGAATGTTCACGTAAAATGTCTCTCACGACCTCGTTCGGCAGAAACCTTCCCGTGTAGTGTGGGAGAAGAGTGGCTACGCATGAATTGGCCCGCGCAAATAGAGGTCCACACCCTCGAACAACGGGAGGAACAACACTTGTCACGATAGCATCGACGATGCGGGTCTTGTTTTCCGAGGTAGCACCCGGGGCAGTTGCTCTGACAATGTCATTGACGGCTTCGCGGAATAGGTCTACTCCGTGGAAGAGCTTTTTTCGCACCCGATGGACGAAATCCACGCTGGTTTCGTCCAAACCTTCTTCAACAAGACGCGTGCCGAGGACGCATGCCTCGATTAACTTGCGCTCCGACACGGACCGTGTATAAAAAATACTCTTAACGGTATGTTTCAGGCGTTGACTGAAACGGTATGATAACACGGTCTCCGCGTTGTACTGTAACTTGCTCCCAACTGCATTCAAACTGTTTCCCATGCAAGGGCATGTGTCTCTGTCAGGGATGAAATTACGCCTCGCCATCGCGAAGTCATGGATTTCAGGATAGCTCAAACGCCGTCGAGATCGGATACATTACTTCATGCAGCTGGTCCATAATGTTCGGTCTTCGAGCACTTCGTCGCTCAAAGGTTGGTCTTGCTCCATTTTGTACATGACGTAGTTTGTAGCCAATAGGGATCCGTGATGCATCAGCCTCGACGTCTTGCACACAAGGTCTTCCACGCTGGAAATGAAGACATCTTTCTTGTCACTGTCAAAGGTGAGGGAATTGCGTAGATGTCGCTTTGCGACCCTAAGGTCGGTATCGTCGTCGGTATCTCCTGATATTGATTATGCGTTGGGAGAAGCTGTCTTGCCGGTTTTCTTTTTTGGTTCCATGGCGATATCGATACAATTGTCATACACATATATTTCTTACGTTGTTGACGAAACTCACGGGACCACGATCTAGACTATCCATAGTCGTCGCTAAATCAAGCGACGACTCCATACACAAGTTTGCCTTACGCGATTTATTCTTGGGATTCCTCTGTGACGCCCACGACGAATCGTCGCGATTTGGCGAACCACAAAGCGCATATTTCGGGAGTTATCCTCTTGAGTGCGCTGTCCATAACGTCATGACTCCTTCTGCGCATGATGCCTTTCGGAACACCAAACGCCATCTCTATGGGGTTGAATTCAGGGCAGTATGGTGAAGTGAAACGCGGTTGCAGTCCCCTGCATTTCAATTCAGATCGCACGCATTTCGTGTGATGAAACGCCACATTGTCCATCAATACAACGTCCCCTTCTTTCGCTGGAATCGACCCAAGAAACACCGGAATGATTCAGAGTTGAAGGAGCCTTTGACTAGTTTGTGAGCAATACATCCTCGTTTGTTGTATATCGCGAGAACAAGAGTGAGTTTTCCCATTTGTTTCGGTGCTTTTGTGCGATGACAGCACCTTGTCCCTCGCAAGGTGTATCCGTACCTGGGACTGTCGTTCACATATACGCACGTCTCGTCAATTGATATAATCTCTTGTGCGGTATCAAAATTATTCAGGAACTCGACCGCTTGTTCTATTGTCGGTTTTCGGGGCTGAAATCTTGGTTGCACCCTCTTTCGTGAAAAACGCGCCGTTCGGATTGCTCGATGAATCGTTGTTGTTGAAGCCGTGTGGTCGGAGTCTTTCAAGCGCTGTACAATTTCTTGCAGAGTCATGAACGGGTCATCCTTAAGATATCGGGATACGAGTGGGGCTAGTCTCTGCGCAATCGATAGATGTTTCTTCTGTTCTTTGGGAGCATTAGAGACCCTTAGCCACCTACTCAAAGTGGATTTTCCAACACCATATAGCTTGGAAACCTGTCAGATGGATATGAGAAAGTATGTGTAATGTATCACAGCCCTATGACGAGTGGTTTGGTCATACATGTGCTGTCCCATTCGTGAGAGAAAAGTTTAGTACGTGTTGTGTTGGTGTTCGTCGACTTCGAGGACCACGAAATATGACCCGCAATCGAAAAGGAAGTCCGGTCGGTAGCGGACGCACGCGCCGCCATCCGGCATCTTGTCGTGAGACAAGTACTTCATCCCGATGCAGTCCAACCACGCCTTCACCCGCAACTCTTTTGCGTGAACGGTGCGTGCCCGGCGTATTGGGTCGCATGTCGAGCAGCGCCCCCCACCGTCCAAAACGTCCAATAGTCCGCACGATGCACATGGTTTCTCCACAATGTTCAGGTAGCCTGGGGGGGGCGTGTGTTTCGCATAAATGTTCCTTCGGTGCATTCGTTCTCTCGACATGCGTTCCTAGTTCTCTGCAGTTGTCATGTGAACACCTTTTTCTCGGGATCGAGATCATGCCAGTCTCCCGATGTCGGGCGCATTCGTACACGTTTGACCTCCGGTTCCGTATGCGGCTTTTGTTTAACATGCCGGGAACTCGCACGCTCTTGTGACCACGTTCAAGTCGGTCGCGAGGGAATGGGTCCTGCATCGGATTCTCCGCGTTGACCCCGTCGGAGCAAAGGAAGGTAGTTTATCGCATCCCGGGAACTCGCACGCTTTGCTGACCACGTTCGTGTCTGTTGGGAGGGAATGGGCCCTGCATCGGAGTCCCCGCGTCGACCCCGTCGGAGCAGACACATGCTGATTATGGCATCCCGGGAACTCGCACGCTTTGCTGACCACGTGCGTGTCGGTTGGGAGGGAATAGGCCCTGCATCGGAGTTCCCGCGTCGACCCCGTCGGAGCAAGTAAGGCTGTTTATGGCATCCCGGGAACTCGCACGCTTTTGTGACCACGTTCACGTCGGTTGGGAGGGAATGGGTCTTGCATCGGATTCTCCGCGTCGACCCCGTCGGAGCAAAGGAAGGTAGTTTATTGCATCCCGGGAACTCGCACGCTTTGCTGACCACGTTCGTGTCGGTTGGGAGGGAATGGGCCCTGCATCGGAGTCCCCGCGTCGACCCCGTCGGAGCAAGTAAGGCCGTTTATGGCATCTTGGGAACTCGCACGCTTTGCTGACCACGTCAACGTCGATTTGTAGGGAATGGGTCCTACATCGGAGTCTCCGCGTCGACCCCGTCGGAGCAAACACGGGGAGTTAATGGCATCCCGGGAACTCGCACGATTTATGGATCACGTTCGTGTCAGTTGGGAGGGAATGGGCCCTGCATCGTAGTCCCCTCGTCGACCCCGTCGGAACAAACCCCGAATGTTTGTCTTGCATCCCGGGAACTCGCACGCTTTACTGACCACGTCAACGTCGATTGGGAAGGAATGTGTCCTGCATCAGATTCCCCGCTTCGACCCCGTCGGAGCAAACACGGGCCGTTTCTGGCATGCCGGGAACTCGCATGCTTTATTGACCACGTCAATGTCGGTTGGGAGGGAATGGGTCCTGCATCGGATTCTCCGCGTCGACCCCGTCGGACCAAAGGAAGGTAGTTTATGGCATCCGGGGGACTCGCAAGAATATTTCATTGAACGTTGGGTCTTGGTACGTAATTTCTCGGATAAGTTTTTGACTTACGTCCTTAATGAAACAGACGACGAATCTTCGCGATTTGGTAAGCCGCGAAGCGCGACGAAGGTAGACACGAAAATGCGTGTCCCGGAGACGGCTCATTAACCGACGAGGTGTCGTTTTCAGCTTTGTCCATTCTATGCCATGCCATGTCATTTCAATCGAACACGCAGAAAAGCCAGTGCATGAACTCTCACATGCAAAAAATGCCGATGCAAAAAAGCGAAAGACGCGCAGACGTTACAACGCTGATTAGCCATGATATGGCAATGGTTCCCCCGAAATCCATAGCCGCGGTGTCGGTTCCTGGAATTCTAAGCCTGTGAAACCCCTCCCGCGGGACACCGAGCGCGTGTTTGTGCCGACAGAGTCGGATATTTTTCATTCGGGTCGGATTTTGATCTTTCTTTTCACTATTATTTGGGCCTTTCGTCACGATTTTTCATTGACCCGGTCAGGAGTGAGGTTATCGCGAAACAAAGTGTTCCATATTATGCACGTGGCCTCGGCGATGGCGATGCTCGTGGAGGCGGTTCCGGACACGTCGATCTCCTCCTCGGGCGAGGTGGAGATGACTTGGTAGGCGAAGCTTTTGTGTTCACAGAGTCTGAACTATGGTGATCTGGCACGTTCTGACGACGCCGTCCATGTAGTTTATTTCGAAGGTGGTGCCCACGTTGGCATCTGCGCGTGGGGTGTATACCTTGTCCACGCTGGACGGGAAGAGCG
This sequence comes from Tetraselmis chui, assembly GCA_026401115.1. Classification (NCBI taxonomy): domain Eukaryota; kingdom Viridiplantae; phylum Chlorophyta; class Chlorodendrophyceae; order Chlorodendrales; family Chlorodendraceae; genus Tetraselmis; species Tetraselmis chui. The sequence goes on along the minus strand of JAPMLY010003220.1, from coordinate 16,979 downwards.
CGTGGGGCTCCATGCGGAAAATCATGGCGGCGTCCTGAGATCACGGCGGCGTTGACTTTTTATCGCGGGTTGTGGTATCTGGTAAAGAAAAAAGTATGATGCGGTATCGTGACACGGTTTATAGGAAATCAAATTTTCTAACTGAGTCACAAATAGGATGTCCGGTCTGAATCCCTCTGCACCTTCCGGTTTTGGGTCCTCGGTGTCAGCGCCAGACCCGATGGGTTCTGCTACTTTTTCTTCGAAGTCTCCGCCCGGGCCAACGGGTCCGGTTGTGCCGGCGAGGGTTGCGAATGCTGCTTCGGGAATGGGGTCCCTTGTTTCTAATGGCGCGCGGTCCGCGTTCCGGTACGTTACTGGCCAGGGTTTGACGACGATGATGATAATAATCGTGGCCGTCGGTGTATTTGCCGCGCTGGCATACACGGTGTACCAGATTTTATCGACGAATTTGAAGGTTGTGACTCTTCTGGAGGATCCGGTTCACGCTATAGCTCAGCCGAAAACAATATCTTCGGAGAAGTTCCCTACGATGAGTAACGGTAAGGAGTTTTCGCTATCTTTCTGGGTGTACGTGGAGGCCCAGTCGAACACGAGCGCGATGAAGCGCGTGTTGAGTATCGGCGATTCCGCGGAGGGTTTATCGCCCCAGGTGATGATGGACCGTTCTACGAACAAGATGTACATTGCTCTCCGAAGTATGAGTACGGACGATACGACGACTACGAAGCAGGCGCTGAAGGCGTACCAGGCAAGCCGAAACGCCGAGGGCACAAACGGCATGCCGACGACGATGGAGTACTCCGATTGCATGATAACGGTGATTCTGTACGTTCCCATGGGGCGGTGGGTTGACATGATTGTTGTTCTGGACAACGATGTGGTGACCATGTTCCTAGACGGCGACATATACTCGGTGTCCCCGATGACGCGTTTCGTGGCGAACGGGGTGGTATCATATCCTTCGGGTTCTCTGAACGTGGGCGGAACCAACGGCGTTTCTAGCTACGTGTCCAACGTCCTGATCGCGAACTACGCGTTTTCGGTGTTCCACGCGCGCGCGCTTTACAAGGCGGGTCCGGTGAAGCGCACTTTGGGTTGGCTTCTTCCCAACAACATGAAACTGCAGTGGCCGATAACCACGGTGACGACCGACGACGACGCGGACAGAATCGATCTAAGCTGAAACTTTGTGTGCAGTAGGGGAAAATGGACATAGTTTCTCGCGACGATTTTTTCGACAGGTCTTCGAAGTGTCTGATGGACATGTTGGACGCGACGTCCGGAATAATGGACTCGAAGCAGGTGTACCGCGAGCTTGACGCTTACCGCCACCTTCACAAGCTCCAAATGGCTGCTTTGACTTCGGGTGACGACGTTCTCCAGAAAAAGTTTTTCGAGGAGCTTTACAACCGGCGGACTTCGCTTCTCAGCCCAGACGGCGATGACACCGCGAAGCCGACCGAGGAGCAGATCGTGGAGTTCGGCGCGCACGTGGGTAAGTGGTTTCAGCTGGATTCCGAGTTAAAGGATCTCCAGAAGCTTGCGAAGGACAAGCGGGTGGTGAGGAACAAGCTCCGCGACGTGATTTTATCGTTTATGAAGCGTAACAATAACGAGGAGCTTCGTACCCAGAACGGGAAGCTCCGGCTCGAGAATCGCAGCGTGAAACGCGCTCCTACGCGTTCTGAGATCGCGGAGAAGATGCAAACGGTTTTGCGCGACCGGCCCGAGCTCGCGCACGAGCTGAGTGGTAAACTGTTCGTGGGCGACGACGTCGACAAGGTTAGCCTTAAGAGGGTTCAATAGTTTTTTCTGAAGACTTGGAAAAGATTTGTAAATGAAAAATAAAATGGACTACGTTAGCATTGACGATGCGTTTGCTACCCGGATGAACCTTTCGGGCGTGCCGTATACGGATGCGGACATGATGGAACCTCATCCGTCTCCTCCACCGCCTCCGCCCGTGGTTCCGCCGATGACGCACGTCCCGAGTACCCACCCGAGCTACCCGGACTCCGTTCCGGCGACGCCGGTGGTTGGCAGCCAGCCCGCGAACCCTTATTTGGGTCCTTACCACCCGTCGCCGGCCCCCTTGACCGGTCCCGCAGCTGGTGGGTTCCGCGCAGCATGGCGTCCACATCCATTGTTTTTCGGACCCCGGCTACCTTTCGGTTATGTGTATGAAGCGCAAGGACGTTTAGAAGCTGGTGATATTGTCCTTGATGGTGACCCTGGGTATTGCCATTCATTGGGTTACGGTGAACTCCTACGACGGGTGGTTGACTTCGTGGGGCTTGACGGGTCGCCATGATTTTCTGCTTCGCGTGTCGTACCCTTTGGCGATAGTGTTCGTGATGTGGAACTTGAAGGCGTTCGGGATGAGTAAGGTTGTGGCGGACCCTTAGTGTTTTTATTATTTTTTCTATATTACGTTGTACTTCGAGGGGCGCGGTTGCGTGCGCGCGATTTCCGCCATGTCTGCGTCCCATTGGGCGGCGAAACTGCTGATGGATGATGGGCTGATTTTCTCGGAGGGGGTTGTATCTTCGGGTTCGGCGAGCGTGTTGAAGTTTTGGTTGGAGTAGAACGGGTTAGCGTAGTTATCGTCCACCCGGTTCGCGACGATTGCGATTTGGTCGGTGTGCGGGCCGTGTAGGAAGTTGAAGACTTTGGCGGTGTTTCCCTGGGCCTCGACGGGGTTGACTTCTTTGGGTTTGTTTGCCGTTTCGATGATGCTGTTGAGTTTTGTGCGCATATCTTTCGAGAAGACGATCCGTTTTTCGGCGGGGATGATGAGCGCGGGGACCTCGGTGACGATTTGCGGGATTTTGTCCAGGCGGTTGTCCACGCACACGATTTGGATTCCGGCATTGGTTGCGAGGGTGTGGTACTCCCTGAGTAGCGCGATGCAGTGTTTACAGTTTCTGCTGTAGAAGAGGGACGGTGGCGGGATGCGGTTCATGGTTTCTGTTGTAAGCAAAACAATGTCGTGAAAGAACACGCGTTCGGTGCTGGCGTTGGATTTCCATCCCGCCGAACGCGTAACGCCAGAGTTTTGTTTTTGGAAGTTAGGATTAGCATGAATAGTTCGACGACCAACAACGCTAATAGTAGTAACGGCCTTGACACCGCGAACACTATAAACGGCAAAAATGGTAAGGGTGGCCTGAACACCGTGGTAACTATGAAAAGGCGGGCTTTTGAAGGCGGTAGAAATCGGTGGGGTTCGGGACACGCTTGTTCGAGCAGTAACAACCACGGCCACGGCCACGGCCACGGCCACATTAACGTGCAAGGTGACGGGCAAGGTCATGGCCACAGTAACGGGAAAGGTGACGGTCACAATAAAAATTACGGTAACCCGGGCGGGCGGTCATCGGGTTATCCGGCGAGCATAACCTGTGCGAATTGCGGCGAGACATGACACATATACCGTTTCTGCAACCACCCGGTGATATCGTACGGCATAATTTGTTTCCGGTGCCCGGCGGGCATTCCGGAGTACTTGGTTGTTCTGCGCAAGGATACGTTTTCGTTCGTGGACTTCATGCGCGGGAAGTACAGCCTGGAGAACCGGCGTTACATCCTGGCTATGTTTCGCATGATGACCCCCGCCGAGCGCGAGATAATCCGCGACAACGACTTCGAGTTTTGTTGGCGTTACCTTTGGAATAACGCGAACTGTGGGAAGCGGTGGGCGGAGTACGAGGAGTCGCGGGCGCGATTCAGGACGCTGAAGAGCGGGTATTACCTTCGGAACGATGAGTCGATGTATTTTGTCGGGTTTGACGACATCATGTGTCACTGCGAGAACGTTCCGTACGAGCCGGAGTGGGGGTTTCCGAAGGGTCGTCGAAACATCAACGAGCCGGACATGCGTACGGCGTTTCGGGAGTTTTCGGAGGAGGCAGCCATACCAACGGATTCGATAATGCTTTTGTCGCACAAGCCTTTCGACGAGACGTTCAGCGGGTCGAACGGGGTTCGCTATAAGCACGTGTACTTCGTGGCGCGTATCGAGGACGACTGTGTGACGCGTTTGTGTGCGAACGAGCTCCGCGACTCGCGTTGGGCGACGTTCGAGGAGGCGGTTGTGAAGTTTTCGGATACCGTGGAGCGCGTGGAGATGCTCCGGCGGACGCACAAGTTCGTCATGGATCGCCTTTCCTTCGGCGTGTGAGGGGGTTTTTGAGGTGAGGGGGTTTTTTCTGAAAACCAAAGAAACAAAATGCATAGTGATGATAGCCATGCTTTTTACCGTGCTGTTGATGTCCGTGGTCCTGGGTTTTGTGATGTTCAAGCTATCGCAGACCGCGACGGTGACGGATTTGAACCGCGTGATCGACGACGTGAACGCGCTGGGCGAGACGGTAACCGGCGCGATCGGTAAGACGGTGGAGGAGCTCGTGGCGAACAAGACGTCGAACGACGTGCTTAGGGGTCTGTACGACGAGCTCTTGGTGCAGAGTAGCGCGAACACGAACGATATTTCCAACAACTCGACGTCCAACGTTATATTGCAGAGCGCGGTAAATAAGAGCGTGGGCGATATACATGATATTACACAGTCCCTAGCCATCTACGTCACTCCGGCGTACCTGACGGCGAACAACTACGCGGTGTCTGAGACCGGTAACCCGTACATAAAGACGAACGCTCTGGACGAGGCGGTCGAGGGCGTGGGTTACTTGAAGATGGACGCGATCGAGGAGCGTGGGTTTGACACTTTGATCCTCCGCGAGTCAGGACAGATCGAGGCGACGATCCGCGCGGCGGATAACTCCGTGGTTTCCCAGCCTTACACGGCGATGCCGAACCAGGTTCGGATCGAGCCGACGGGCATAAGTTTCCACAACACGGTATCGGACAACCGGGGCAAGATAATGGTCGACGGGACCCAGCTCTAGTTTTGCACGAGCGCGGCGGACGCGTCGACGTGCGCGCCTCTGGGTTAGTTGCTTTAGGGTTTAGGTGTGCTTTAGTAGGCGAGGACGTAGACGGTGGCGAACTCTTCGGCGGGGATATGATACTATCCGCGAGGGGCGCTGCTATTTTCATGAACGGGGACTTGGCGTTATTTTCTTTGATTTCGACCTCGAACGTTTCGGCCATGGTCGCTTTGTACGTGACGGCGAACGCTCGGCCGCGTACGACCATTTCGCCGACCTTTTTGGACGATACCGCCTTTAGGAACTCGAGGCCGTGGCCCTCCTTTCTGACGAAGAGCGTGGAGTGGTTGGTTTGCTTGGCGGTGAGCGCATATATTTTAACTTCGTGCGCCTAGGTGCTCGTGCTTTTCTCGTTTTTGTCACCGCCTTGCTTCGCGACCGATTTCTTTAGGTGGCCGAGCCTGATGTAGATGATGATTGCGAGTAGAGCGAGGACTCCGAACAGCGCCGGCGTGGCGTAGTCCATTGTTTTGTGATAGAAAGAAATAAACAAAAGCAACCATGGACCCGCTGAAAACCCCCGAGTTCTGGTCGGAGCGCACGAAGACGGCCCTGGACGTGAGCGCTTACCACGCGAACGCGAAGAAGGCGAGCGACGCGGCGGATTGGAAGGATTGGAGCGATTGGCACTTCCTCGCGGCGGGGTGGGACCCATGTTACGACGTTTCGGTCGGAACAGGTTCAATTACAGTTAGGTCGCCAAGAACCCGGAGCTTTACAAAAAGCGGGAGTCCACAACCACGATCCCGCAATCGGGTACATCGAGTAATTCACCAACTTCGCAAACGTCACACACGTCGTCGATTTCTGAAAAATCTACGAAATCTGCGAAATCTGCGAATTCGGCTATGAACGTGTACACGAGCGCGAAGCTGCGCAACATGTAGAAAAAACTAGCTGTAAATCTTGAATTCGTCGAAGACGTTGAACGTTCTGTTGAAAAACGGTCTCCATGGAGAATATCTTGGGCATGGTGTGGTTGTGCGGTCCGACGCTTCGCGTGGACCAGTGGTCGCGTTCTCGGTCGGAGAGGTACTACCCGACGAAGACGATGTGCGTGATTCCCGGGATGCGGATGGGTCCGAGGCCGATGTGGTGGTGGCGGACGGTGGCGAGCCTGCGCGGCGAGTTAGCGATTTCCCTGATCCGCTTTTCCAGGAGGTTGTTGTTTCCGCATATGTCGATGTAGTCCAGGTCGGCGTGCCACATGAGGTCCGCGATGGAGTTGAAGAGATCCCCCCCGGAGACCTCGAGGACCCTGGCGAGCGGGTCGGTGAGGCAGTCTTCGATTGATTTTTCAGTTCCTGGACGATCGAGCCCATGCGGGTTACGGAGACGCTGGAAACGCATGTGCAATTTTGGAGGTCGATGGTTTGGCGGCACATGCGGCACGCGTCGTTTTGCATGGCGTTTTTCGCGAAGCATTCGGCGCAGGAGTTGTTTTCGCAGCATGGCGTGACGATCCTCGCGACGTTTTGTTTTTGCTCGAAGCATATGGGGCACGCGTCGCGTAATTTCTCGCAGGTGTGTCGGCGGTAGACCATGTCTATGTCGCAGCGCCGGACGTTTTCGCACGGGAGGCACGCCTCCGCGAGGTGGTTTTCCTCCTTGGTGTAGATGGCGGAGATGGTGGCGTTGAGGTTCCTGGGGTTGTTTTCCGCGTTGACGACCACCATGTCGCGGATTGTTTTGGGCGGGGTGTGTTCGAGTCCGGTGACGCGACCGTGTGCGAGGGCGGATCGGGTTTCCCTGAGAAGGGTTGATTTCACGCGCGGGATCTTGTGCGCGACCGTGAGCCTTTCGAGGTCCGCGGTGAGGAACCACTTGAAGTTGCAATGTATGTCCATGTTATAGTTTTTGACCCGGATGGATTCGATGTCGTCGATGACAAGCCTCTGTACCGTGACGCCGTGCAGGTGGTCGCACAGGCGGTTGAACATCGCGTCCTTGCACACGACGCATATGTTTGCCATGGCGTGGATACTCGGCGCGAGGCGTTTGAAGTCGGGCGGTTTCCGGACGCAGAAGAGGTTTCTCACGCCCATGTTTTTCGCGCGTTTGTACGCGTCGGCTATTGCTGCGTAGTGCACGACGAAGACGTTGGCGTCGCACGGGTTGGTTCCCGGCCTGACCATCGGGCGGTCGTGTATGGTCCTGAGGATGGCCTCCGTCTTTCCCGAGGAGGGTGGTCCGAAGAGTATGGAGTCGAAGGCTGTGGTATCCACGCCAACGCCAACGCCTGCTCTAACGCTTGCGCCAACGCCAACGCCGCGGGTCCCGGACTCGGCCGCGAGGATAACCTGCATAGCGCGCTTGTCTTGCGCTTGCGCGCCCTCCTCGTTCATCTGGGGTTTTTTTTATGGAAAGACAGGTGAAAGGTTATGTTTATGTCTCTTCCGGTTCTGTCGGTGGCCCTGGGCACCGCCGCGTATAAGTACTTTTCCCGCGAGGCGGGTTTGAAGTCGGAGCCGGAGTCTGGGCGTGCCTCGGATTCCGAGTATGAGCATGAATATGAATTTCGGCGGGGAGATAGGGCGGAGGTGGCGGCGGTGGTGGTTGAGGACGCTTCGGGGTTGTTGACGACCTGGATCCCTTCTCTTTCGTACCTGGACAGTCACGCGACGGACGTGGAGCACATCGCTATGGCGCTTTCCGACGCGATGAAGGCGACCGAGAACCTCATAGTGAATTACATGTGTTCGGCTGAAACCAAGGGGGTGATCGAGCGGACGATAAACAAAATCTGTCTCTTGTCCCCAAATGAGCGCGAGGGACTCTGTGATTCGGAAGGCGATGGACATTCAGACTAGGGTCCGCGACGTGGAGTCCGCTTCCCGCGACGTTTCGGAGTCTCTCCGCGACGTTTCGGGATCGGAACAGCCGCCTCGGGTGGCTCCGGATACTTACAACTACACGGCCGAGGCCGGGTCGGAGGTTTCTGATATGTTGGTGGAGAGGCTTCGGCGGCTATCCGACGTGGCGGTTCGCCTTTACGAGACGGCGGATACAATTCATGATTCGGAGTCGGCGGCGAGTGTTCTGAAGGCGATATCGGACACGGTTGACAGTCTGAAGAGCGTTTACATGAAATTGGTTTCCGCGGCGGCCGACGCGGCGTTGGATAAGATTCGGGAGGTTTCGGGCGAAACCTTGATGCCGAAGTCGATCGCCGATGCGCGCGCGGCCGAGATCGGGAAATCAAGGAGGATTTGTCCGGAGCGGCGGACCGCCTCGTGCGGGTTCTGGCGGACGGCCTTTCCCGAAATTGAAATTGAAATTGAAATTGTTTACAACATGTACCGTATGCGCCGGTTTTTCAAAAAGCCGGATGCGTCGGCTGCTGTCTCTGGGCCCTCCCAACTATGCCATACAGGGAACTTACAAGTCAGGGCTAGAACGTGAACCACCTATTTCCAACCTCTCCAAGTGTGGTCGGGGGTTGTACTCCCCCCCCCGGAGGGTCTGAAGCGGTTTAAAAGTGGTGTGCAGCAAAGGCTTGTGGAGGTGCGTTATGAGGAGGCTCGGCGAGTGGTCGTGCGTGATTTGGTGCGGTAGACTAGGAGGAGATAATGCAGCCATTGGACGGTGTGTTCATGGAGTGTGGAAAGGATGCGGGATGTGTCGTGTCGTGCTTTGGTGATGAGTTTGTCGGGAGGGTCGGTGCGGAGGGTGAGGAGAGAGGTGAGACTTGTTATGGTGGATGAGTGCGGTGTGCCCGTGCGGCTCATGACTATGGGTAGGATGTCGACTTCAGTACCAGGCCAGTGCTTTCGGATGGCATTTGCTAGGCGTGTGTATTTGTCCCTAATCAAGCGAGCTGTGTGTGAGAGGTTGTGGTCGGTGCAGTACTTCCACTCCCCTATCTGGATTTTCCTGATAGATGAGTATCGGCGGCGGCCGTTGTTGTGACCGACGAAGCGAGGTTCGAGGAGGCGTATGAAATCGGGTTTGTGCGCCGAGGGACGGAGTGCAGGCGGGAGGATTTCGGGGGGGAGGATCGCGGGGCACGAGGTTAGGGAGTCGGGTGAGAGACCTTCGTCAGCATCAGCAAGGCGGGTGGGCATGTGGGAGGGGTGTGGGGGGTGACAGTCAAGAGGGGTGTGAGTGGGGGTGGGGCGGGTGAAAGACCTGATGGGTTTGTTACCGAAGTCTGCAGTGATAGTCTCCCAGCGACCTCCGTTGTGGCGTTCTAGGAGGGATAGTAGGAGTTGGAGCGCGTTGTTGTGACGGTCCTGTCTTAGGCCGGACATGGATGGGCAGTTACCGGCCATGTGGTCGTTGCTGGTGAACTGTCCACACATGGGACAGCGCATGGTGGGGTTGTGTGTGAGGAGGCGGGTGTTGTGGACGCCCCATATGAATTCTTGTTTGTGGGTGAATTGGGTGTTGGTGAGTGTTGTGAGTTTCGAGATGTGTCGTGTCGTGCTTTGGTGATGAGTTTGTCGGGAGGGTCGGTGCGGAGGGTGAGGAGAGAGGTGAGACTTGCTATGGTGGATGAGTGCGGTGTGCCCGTGCGGCTCATGACTATGGGTAGGATGTCGACTTCGGTACCTGGCCAGTGGTTTCGGATGGCATTTGCGAGGGGTGTGTATTTGTCCCTAATCAAGCGAGCTGTGTGTGAGAGGTTGTGGTCGGTGCAGTACTTCCACTCCCCTATCTGTATTTTCCTGATAGATGAGTATCGGCGGCGGCCGTTGTTGTGACCGACGAAGCGAGGTTCGAGGAGGCGTATGAAATCGGGTTTGTGCGCCGGGGGACGGAGTGCAGGCGGGAGGATTTCGGGGGGGAGGATAGCGGGGCACGAGGTTAGGGAGTCGGGCGAGAGACCTTCGTCTGCATCAACAAGGCGGGTGGGCATGTGGGTGGGGTGTGGGGGGTGACAGTCAAGAGGGGTGTAGGTGGGGGTGGGGCGGGTGAAAGACTTGATGGGTTTGTTACCGAAGTCTGCAGTGATAGTCTCCCAGCGACCTCCGTTGTGGCGTTCCAGGAGGGATAGTAGGAGTTGGAGCGCGCTGTTGTGACGGTCCTGTCTTAGGCCAGACATGGATGGGCAGTTACCGGCCATGTGGCCGTTGCTGGTGAATTGTCCACACATGGGACAGCGCATGGTGGGGTTGTGTGTGAGGAGGCGGGTGTTGTGGACGCCCCATATGAATTCTTGTTTGTGGGTGAATTGGGTGTTGGTGAGTGTTGTGAGTTTTTTGTGGAAGGTGAAGTCGGCGCCGTCTGCCGCGGCGCGGGCGAGGAGGGCGCCGTGTTTGGATGTTTGTGAGAGGGGTGTAAGTGTGTGCTTGCAGCTGTGGGTGTGTGCGTCGGCTTTGAGGTTTGTGTATATGTAGGGTATGGGTTCCCCTTGAGTCTGTGGTATGAGGGTGTAAGGCCAGGTCCAGTGACCAATGGACACGTCCGAGCCTGTGTTGTATGTGGTGTTTGGTGGTTGACCATCTGCTACTTGGTTAGCGAGTGCGTCTGCGAGGTCGTTGCCGAGTGAGTGGTTGTGTGCTTTAATTTTTCCGAGATGTGTGCGGATGCCTGCGTTGCAGCGGGTTATGATGGTGCGTGTGATGGAGAGGAGTGTGTCGCGGTGGATGTTGTGCTTGTAAGCGGAGGGGCAGTTAAGGTATCCTTGTATGAGACGGAGGGAGCACGCACTGTCAGTTAGGAGGTGGGTATGGCCTAGTTGGAGGCCTATGTCAATGCCAGCTAGTTCGGCTCGATTGATAGTATGGGAGGGAGGGGTAGAGGTCACCAGGATTTTGACGTTGGTGTCCGAGGCTGGGTGGGTGGCTGCCGCCCCGAGAGGGGAGCTGCCTCCTTTTTTCGAGCCGTCTGTGTATACGAAGTCCTGCCAGTTCCAAGCAAGAGTTCCTCTGGTGGGGGAGTATGTTAGTCGTGTGCGTTCTTGGAGGGGGTAGGTAAGGGGGTGAGTGGGGTTGGGGGGGAAATGGTATATGCCTGCGGAGTGAGGTGAGTAGGAGTCGGTGAGGTGTGGAGGTGGGATGGTGATGGTGGGGTTTGGGAGGTGTGTGTCGTATATGGACTCGAGGGTGTTGTGGAGTGCGGTCATGGCTGTGTGTGAGGGTAGGGAGGGGAGTGCGAGGGAGTTAGCGACGAGGTAGATGTCGACCATCCAGCGTGTGCCGAAAGGGGTAGGGGTGGGGTGGCCTGTGTGTTGGTCTGGGGGTAAGAAGGTGTTCGCGTCGTTGGGAAGGGTGTATAGGTGATGTGTGTAGGGGGAGTTGATATACTTGGAGTGGCGGTATGGTGTGTGTTCCCAACGGGGGAGTATGAGGATGGTAGCGCTGGGGGTGTGTGAGGCTGTGCGGTGTGCGCTGGTGATTGCATGTTCCATGGCTCGGCGCATGCATTCGTGGTCGTATTCGGGGTTGGCTATGTTGGTGCCTTGCCATGTGTGTGGGGCATTACTGCCGCTGGATGAGAAGACTATGTCTTCGGGGTAGAGTGAGTGGTAGGTGTGCGAGTGGAGTGATTTATTGAGGGGGTCTGAGTAGAGTTCTGTCTGGATGTGGAATGTGTGACGGAGAGCCGAGAGGAGGTCTTCTCTGGTGGCCCATCTGTTGCGGGTGGTGGTGGCGGGTGTAGGAGAGTGGATTTCAGAGCGGGAGCCTAGTCGAGTGAGGAGGTTGTAGACCTCCTCTTCGAATGTATGGTCGGAGAGGTCGGGGCGAAAGAGTTGGTATAGGTGGCGGACGCGGGGGCCGTTAAGGGTGGTGACTGCGCGGCCGTCGGGAGTGCAGAGTATCGTGGTATCGTGAAGTGAGGGGTGTGTGTGGATGGTGAATGCACCGGTGGGGAGCATGTCGAGGTCAGGGTTGATGGGGTTGTGGTTGAATGTGATAAGGCGGTGTGTCCAAGGTGGGGGTCCGGGTTCTGGCAGGATGGGTGTGGTGGAGGGGACAAAGCCGGAGTTAAATGCGGTGAGGGCGGTGGGGCCGGAGGGGGTCTCACTGATGGTGTCGTGTAGTTGAAGGCAAGGCGCCCACTGGACTTCGTGGAGGCGGGTGAGGTCGTGTTGTTTGCCGCGAGCGCACCAGTCGCATTGCCATGAGGCGGGGCCTAAGGCGGGGCGGCATTGGGAATGGACGGCAAAGTGCGGGCATGTGCTGCAGGTGGAGGTGGGTTCTAAGTGCAGAGGGTTGTGACATATGGAGCAGTCGGCGGGGGTGGGGGTGGGTAGGTTTACCGAGGTGGGGGTGGAAGAGATGAGTCGGAATCCGTCGTCCAGTTGAAGTTGTATATCCCATTCCGTGAGGTGTTCCGGGGCCCATTCGACCATGTATTGGGTTTGTCCGTATTCTGTGTCCTTGTGTTTGGAGATGATTCGCGTTACGTCGCAGGGGGGGAAATGGTGGTCTGAGGGTGTGAGGTATTCTGTGTCTATGTGCGTGATGGGTGCAGTGGGGGTGTAGGTGTTGGTGCGGGAGGAGTGGGTGAAGGGGGAGAGAGTGTGAGGAGGGGGGGGGAGGTGTGATGTGAGGAGGGGAACCCATGAGGGGTGGAGAGTGGTGGGGGGGGATGCTTGTTTGGGGTTGAGGTTTGTGACGGGGAGGCGGTTGTGGACAGTGTCGGTGGGTTCGGTGAGGACTGCGGCGAGAAGGCGAATTGGGATAGAGAGGGAGGTGTTGGACCCCGTGAGTTTGGTGATGGACTGGCAGGATTTGAGGATGAAGGAGGAAGGGGTGGCGCGGAGGAGGACTTGTGACCATTCGGTTATGTGATTTTGCCAGAGGGGGTTAAGACGGGGAAGGAGGGAGGTGTGTGTCTTGCGGGGTGAGAATTCGTGGTATGCTTGTTTGTATGTGTGTGGGTCTGTGATATGTGTGGCTCTGTCTCTGAGTGATGTGAGGAGCGCGGCGTCCTGGTTGGTGAAATGGGTGCGGAGTGTGGAGGCAATGGGGTTGGTGAGGGAGAGGGGGGGGGTGTTGTGAAACATGGTTCCGGCGTCGCGTTGGGCGCGCACTAGGCATCTGAGCGTGGGGGGGGATAGACTGCCTGACATTATCGATTCAGTGGGCCAGTGGGAGTATGTTGTGGAGATGTTGTGTATGTGGGCTCTGGCCATGTGGCCCCTATAACCGGGGGAGTTCAGGATTTTGTGGAGGTGGCAGACAGTGAGTTGTGCGGCATGTGCTTTGAGGGAGGGGAGGCCATAGCCGAGGTCGGAGGTGGGCCGGTGGAGGGCGGTGCGGGGGAGGTTACGTACTGAGGAGACGGCGGAGCGGAGGGCGCGGCAGATTTGGCCTTCGAGGGTGTCCAATTGGGAGTCGCTGAAGAGGCCGAGTTGGAGGGTAAAGTGTTTTCCGAGTAGGAGTCCGCGGATGACGCGAATTCTGCGGGACTGGGTTAGTAGGGAGGAGGAGAGGGCGTTGATGAGGGATGTGGTAGTGCGTTTTAGTTCGTGCCAGTGTTTAGTGAAGGTGAGGGAGGTGTTGAGTTCGACCCCAAGGACGCGGTAAGTGTCCGAGGGGCCTATGGAGGGGATGGGTGCCGGGGTGGAGTTGATGGTGATGAACTGTGTTTGGAGGCGGGATGTGAGGAGGGTGATGTTGGCAAGGGAGAGGGCGTTGCCTGTGCGCCAAAGGGCTCCGGTAATGCAGCATTTTCGGATGTTGACGGTCATACCTGTGTAGGCGCTGAAGAGGGAGAGTTTCCTTAGTTGGATGGCCATGTTCGGAGTCGTACCCGTGGCTAGGCTGAGGTCGTCGGCGAATCCGTGCCCGGGGAATGTGGCTGTGGGTTCTGTTGGGTCGACGTTAGTGGCGGGGGGTCCTGGGCGATAGCCCCGGCTACCCACAGTGAGCCAGCGGAGAAAGGGTTCAAGGAATAGGGTAAATAGGAACGGGGAGAGGGTGTCGCCCTGTAGGGTACCTCGATTTATGTCTATGGAGGGGGTGGGACCGTATGGGGTAACGTAGTCTGTGGATGAGACTCCGTAGAGGTGTTCGCATGTATCTACAAAAGTGGAGGGCATACCGAGTTGTCTCATGTGTTTGAACATGATGCGGTGGTCTGCTGCGTTGAAGGCGCCCTTGAAGTCCGCGTACATGACGTAGATGTCTTTTTTGTGGAGTTTAGCGTCCTCCATGGCCATAATTATGGAGGAGAGGGCGTCGTGGATACTGCGTTGTTGTCGGAAGCCGTCTTGTTTGTCGCTGAAGATGCCGTGGGTTTCGGCGTATTTCGAGCCTGCGTCTTTGATTAGTGCGGTCCATAGCTTAAGAAGGTTATTCATGAGGGCGATGGGGCGGTAGTTGTCAAGGAGGGTGGGGTCACCTTTTTTATGTAGTAGGCATGTTGTGCTATGGCACCATTCAGGGGGTGTGTAGGATTTGTGGGCGAGTAGGGATAGGAGAGAGTAGAGGGCGGAGCGGGTCTCCGGGGGTAAGAACTTGAGAATTTCGTTGGGGATACCGTCGGGGCCGGGGGCTTTGCCTGTGCCTAGCGAGTTGAGGGTTTTATCGAATGTATCGCGGGTAATCATGTCGGCGAGAGTGAGTGTGGGGTCCCCTCGGGGTTCGATGGTGAAGTTGTCAGGGTTGTCGGGGTGTTCCCAGGGGGGTACTGGTAGGTCGGGCGGGGTGGCTCGCGTGAGTTCGGTGGTGAAGTGGGAGTGGACCGCCTTAATGACGGCTGAGGGGGAGGATGCTGTGGTTTTATCGGGCTTGGTAATGCGGTGGAGAGTTGAAGTTGCTGTGGTCGCGGGGAGGAGGCCGCTTTTAATTTTTAAGCGGCGGTGGGAGGATTTTGGAGAGGCGTCGTAGGCAGTGTTGGTGCGGGTTTTAATCTTTTGGAGTATATCTGTGGTGGTTGTTCGGAGTAGAAGGCGTACGCGTGCCTGGCATCGTTGATGGATATCGGTAGGGGAAAGATAGTCAGAGGTTTGCAGGAGGGTTTGGGCTAGGGGTAGGGGGCCACCGTTGGTGCTACATTTGCGGAGTTTACGAATGAGGTTGCGTGTTTTTTTAGAGAGCCAGGTGGGGTTAATGGTCGAGGTAGTGGGGCGGGGTTTCTTCGGGGGTAGGAGGGGCCAGATGGTGGCTGCGTGGTCCATATGTTGGGAGAGTAGAGCGGTAAATTTCGAGGCTAGGGTGTCGAGAGTATCGGGAGAGGCCTCGGAAGGGGGTGTATTGAGAATCTCTGCGTGGAGAGAGGCCGTGTGTTTGATAAGGGAGGGTGTGCTATGCTGGTATGATGTAATGTGGTGCGGTTGTAGTGGGAGTTTGAAGGTGAGTTTGCGGGTGGTGTGGTGAGTGCGAGGCGGGTCGTGGGCCGAGGGTGGACGAGCGATTAGGGAGGAGGGGGCAGGGATAACTAGGTGTATCGCTGAGTGGTCGGAGAAGTGTGAGGGAGAGGTGAAAGTCGAGCATGCAGGCGGGTTGAGGCTGAGGGGGAGGGGGGAGGGGTGAGCCAGTGGTCAAGGCAGTTTCCGCTACGGGGAAAGGTGGGGAGGGGGGGGTGGAGGGGTCGGAGGTGTGATTCGAGTAAGGAGGTGAGGGCGGGGTTGCCTGTACCTTGTGTGGTGGTCGTTTGGAAGTCGCCGCCCCAGAGGACGCGGTGTGTTGGGTAGTCGTCCATCAGGCGGAGGCCCCACGCCGCGACCTCCGCGTATAAGCGTGTTGTTTGGGGGCTGTGGAGCTGTGGCATGTAGGCTCCGAGGAGGAGGTAAGGGTTGCCTGAGTGAGGAACGAGTTTCAGTCCTGCGATATGTGGGAGGAGGTGGGAGGGTGGGGAGAGGACAGTGGCAGAGTGGAACGATTCCCTTCGGACCGCGAAGAGAACGCCTGCGTTGGGTAGGGGCACAGATGAGTAGCAGGGTCTGGAGCTTTTGAGTAGGTATTGTGGGAGGGCGACACGCCACCTGGATTTGTGGGTGTCGTGTTTAGTTTCCGTAAGGATGAGGACATCAGGGCTGTGGGTGGTGGCGAGGTGTTCCACGTCCATGATGGATGTGTGTAGCCCCCTGGTGTTGAGGTTAATGAGGTGTAGAGGTTGTGGTATATGATGTGGGAGAGGTGGTGGGGGTTGAGGGTTGGGGGGGTACGGGGGGTTCGTTGGAAGGGGAGTTTTGCGGCGTGATGGGGGGGTGGGGGGGGTGAGGGGTTGGGGCGGGTTTGGGGGTGTGGTGTGGGGGAGGGTGGGTGGGCTGGGGGCGGAGGGGGGGGGTGGAATGAGGGAGAGGAGAGGTTGGTGGGGAGGGTTTGGGGGGGGTGTGGGGGCTCGGGGGAGAGGGAGGGCTGATGGGGGTGGAGGGTGTTAAGGAGGTGGGAGCGACCAACAGGGAGGGGAGTGGAGCGGAAGATGTGGTGCCACAGAAGAGAGTGGAGGGAGTAGACTGTGTGTTTGGGGTCGAAATGAGGGGGGTCGTAAGCATGGTCAGCAGGTGCCGTGAGCATAAAGTATGTGTGAAGGAGGACGTGGGTTCCACATGACCACGCCCGAGGTGAGTCGTTCTGTCGAGGTGGGTTGAGAAGGCGAGGAGTGAGGAGTTGGGGGGAGGGAGACGAGTTCCAGGAGGCGAGGAGTGAGAGGGAGCGGGTAAGAAGGGGCGGGGGGGGAGGGTGGTGGAGGGAGTCCACCCAAGTGGCAGAGTCGTGTGTCACGTGGAGGAGGCCGAAATGGGAGTGCTGCCAAGTGAGGACAAGGAGGGAGTTGTGGGGTGTGCCCGGGCGCGGGGGTACGCCTCTGTTTGAGAGGTTGGTCCACTGGCTGGGGTATGTGTGATGGTTATGGAAGGTGTCTACTTCGGTGTTTGTGATAACAGTGTAGTTGTTGGAGGAGGTAGAGTGGAGTTTGGCAAGGGAGGTGGCAATGCAGTAGAGGCTTGAGAGGTCCTGGTAGTGTCCCCATTGGAAGGAGAGCACGGCCGAGGAGTCGAGGTGGCCGATGGGGGCGGGGAGGCCGTGTTCAAGGTTAAGGTCAAACAGGTAGTTGTGTAGTTTGATGGTGCAGGTATCGGGTGTGAAGTGTGACGGAAGTGAGGCCCCGAGTGGGTTGGTTACACCATGA
>JAPMLY010003219.1:0-26382 GCA_026401115.1 Tetraselmis chui | reverse complement strand
GGGGATGCGGGGGGGGTCATCGGGGGGTCGTTCGACGGGTGGGGGTTGGAAGGGGGGGGGGATGAGAGGGGGTGAGGGAAGTGAGTGAGCAGGGGGAGGATGTGTGGGGGGGGAGGGTTGTGTGGGGGGATGTAAAGCGGCGAGGAGGTGGTGTCGTCCCTGTGGGAGGGGGGCGGAGCGGAAGGTGTGGTTCCATAGGAGAGTGTGGAGGGAGTATACGGTGGACCGGGGGTCGAAGGGGGGGGGGCTGTAGTGTTGGTCCGGGGGGGCTGTGGCGATGAAGTAGGTGTGGAGGAGGGCGTGGGTGCCGCATGACCACGCGCTGTCGGAGTCGTTTTGGCGAGGCGGGTTGAGGAGATGGAGGGTGCCGACAGGAGGGGGGGGAGAGGAGTTCCATTCGGAGAGGAGGTTGAGAGAGCGGGCGAGGAGGTCGGACGGGGGGGGGTGGTGTAGAGAGTCTATCCAGGTGGCGGAGGAGTGAGTAATGTGAAGGAGGCCGAAGTGAGAGTTTTGCCATGTGAGGACAAGGAGAGAGTGGTTGGGCGTCCCCGGACAGGGGGGGTAGCCGCGGTTGGCGAGGTTTGTCCAGGGGCTGGGGTATTGGGAGTTGTGAAAGTGGTTATCTACTTCGTTGTTGGTGATAATCGTGTATGAGGCGGCGGGAGTCGAATGGAGTTTGGTTATTGCGGAAGCGAGGCAGGTAAGGTTGGAGAGGTCCTGGTATTGGCCCCATTGGAAGGAGAGGGCGGCAGAGGTATCAAGGGAGCCGATGGGGGTGGGGATGCCGTATTCAAGGTTTAAATCGAATAGAAAGTTGTGCATCGTTGTGCAGCGGGTGCGGGGGGTAAAGTGGGCAGGGAGAGTGAAGCTATCTGCTGTGTTTACAGTATGTCTGCGGATGCCGGGTTGGGGAGTGTGGAGGGGGGTGCGGGGTCTAACCTCGGGTTCGTCCTGGGGGGACCTAATGATGATAGTCGGCCTGATTGGCCGGGGGTGACCTGTGGTGGGGGTTGGCCTTGGGGGAGGCGGTGTTGGCCGGTTGAGTGCCTGAGGGCTCCGAGTCGTCCTCCGGTAGGTCCGAGTAGCCGTCGAGGTCGAGTTCTTCTTCATCAGGAGAGCCGGTTGGAAGGGGGAGGTGGGCTGGGTCAACAGGACGGAGGGGAATAGCAGGGGTGGAGGGGGGGTTGTGGTCGGGAAGGAGTGGGGGGGAAGGGAGGGCCTGTTGGTGAGTGAGGGAGGGGTGCGGGGGGGCGCGGGGTGGGGGAGACTGGGAGGGTTGCTTGCGGGGGGGACGAGAGGGCTTGGTAACTCCTGTTGGGGGTGCGGGTCTGAGTGAGGGGTCCGTGGGGGGGCGGGGGCGGGGAGGGGAGGCGGCAGATGAGAGCGGTGCAGGGGAGGAAGGGGTGAGTTGTGTGGGGCAGGTAGGAGGGGGGGCGAAGGTATAAGTAGGGTTGGGGGGGTCGGGGAGGTGGGTGGGTGGCTGAGTGAGGGGGGGGGCTGGGGGTGGTGAGGTGGAGGAGTCCATGGGGCCAGAGGAGTCTTCTGTGATAGTGGGGAGAGGGTGGAGAGTGGTCTGAGGAATCGTGGTGGGGGCTGGAGGGTAGGGGGGTGGGTGGCCGTGGTAGGAGGAGGTGGAGGCGGGTTGTGAGGCGGTAGGTTGGTGGAGGGACCATGTGGTATGTGATGGGGGGGCCGGGGTGGTGGTGAGTTGTATGTCTGGGAGGGAGGAGAGGTCGAGGGGTAGGTCAGTGTCATCCTGCATTTGGAAGTCAGAAGGGTCCAGGTCCCAGCGGCTGGGAACGTGGTTGTCGGTGAGGTGGCGGGACCATTGGAGGAGAAGGGCGGGGGGGTTGCGGTGAAGTGTGTGTCGTTTAGTGATGGTGAGAGGGGGTGGGGAGGGGGGGGTGGTGAAAATGGGGTCTGTGAGACGGGCTTTGCCGAACGTGGAATAGTGGTGTGGAGTGATGATGAGGGAGCAGGAGGATTGAGTGCGAGCGCCTCGATGGGTGTATGTGTGGGTCAGTGGGACCGTGATAGTGCCGTTGGTTGAGATGAGGATGCAGTACATTTCGGGGCTGAGGGAGATTTGTATGCTGGTGGTGATGGTGGAGGAGTTGGAGGGGTGTGAGCGAAAGTATGAGCCGTCCGGGAACTTTTTCAGGGTTGTGTAGTGATAGAGGCTGGGGGGGTGTTGGGGGGGGGCGGTGGATGTGGGTGTGTTGTGTGTGAGGTATTACTAGCAGTATCTCTTCTAGATAGTTCTTTTCTAGATAGTTCTAAGAGCTTGTGTGATAAGGTTAGGTAGACGGTACAGGTAACCTGAGTTAACCTGTATCACTAGTAATAGTTTGGTTTAGTTAGCAGACAGCACAAGCTACAGGTTCTAAGGCTGTTTCTAGAACAACTGCGGTGTGGGTATTTAAGATAGGGACTTACTGGTAGAGGTGAGAGACCGGTACAGAATAGAATTACGCCACACCCAGACTGTAAGAAACCCTGTTCCTAAGACAATCTTATTAATTCTCTCTACGCTGTATAATTAGATCCAGAGATTAGGTTCTACTATTAGTCTAAGGTTGCCAACTTAGCCTAACCAAAGTAGCACCTCACACGTGGTTTCGGAGCCTCAGAACAGCTAGACGAGACGAAGATGTCTAACCGAGCAGGAGAGAGACTACCAGAGGAAGTTGATGGTCGACCAGAGGGGGCGCCTTCTGGGCCGACACCGCCGACGTCGACGGATGGTAGAAGACAGACAGTGCGAGAAGGATCGAGTCCCACGATGGAGCCTATGTCGGTACACGTCACCGAGATGCTTGAACGACTAAGTAACCGAGTTGACACTTTTTCGACTGAGCTATCTCAACTGCGTGACCACGTCGACAACGGTTTCAGACATTTTGAAGGACGAGTGAACAGAAGCCGAGAGACGGAGAATTTTCTTCGAGGAGAACAATTGAGATCGGAGAGGACGCGAGAGATGCCAAGCATGATGCCGAACGATGTCAAACCAGCCAAGATCAAGAGCATCGCTACGACTAACATCGACGAGCTGAGAAACTGGTTCCGACATGCGCGAGGGTATCTACGGTATCACAGCGTTAACCCTGAAGAGCAAAGAGGAGTGTACTGGGTATCTGGCTTTCTGGAAGGACCACTATCGAAGTGGTGGTACTCCCAAGTTGCGCAGACTGGAGATGAAGTCGGTGGAGGATTTTCCGGAGTTTCTGAGATGGAGAAATCCTTAATTCAGGAATTCTGCGGAAGAACACCGGCGGAACAAGCGAGATTGAATTTGGACAAAGCAAGACAGAAAACCACGGTCCTGAAGTACGCGAACTATTTTCGAGAACAATTATTGGAGCTTCCTCACCGTCACGAAGAAGATAACGTACATGATTTCCAGCGCGGTTTGAGACCCTCGATTCATAAGGAGGTTGCCCTGAAAAACCCTAAGACCCTACACGAGGCGATTCAAGCAGCTCTGCGAGCGGAGGCAGCGGAGACCAAGATTGAGACGACCCAACGCTCGACGCCGACTGAACGCCATCGAAGAAGACAGCGACTTTTCAGAGGCAGGGGAGGAGATCGACAGTGAGTCGGAGGAAGATTCGCATGGCGCGACCGAAGAAAAGCCGCGGGAGCTGTACGAGATTAGACGCCTCACTCAAGAGGAGGTCGACAGATTTAAGAAGGAGGGCAAGTGCTTCATTTGCCACAAGAAGGGACACATCGCTATCGACTGCCCAGACAGAAAGAACAAGAAGAATGACAGAACGAGGAAATCCCGGCCGGGAAAGTGAGACCTGAGTCGGCAGCTCGCGGCAAGCTGCAGGATGAGGTTTCGTCTCCTACAGCGACTCAGGAAGAGACCAGAACAGAAGAAGTACGAGACCCGTTACCTCAAACGACATTGAGGCCAGTCTTTAGGAGCAAGGACTTTAGCGACTGGATGATGAATAGGGAGTATTTCCTGAAGTACTCTCAGACCTACGGACCTTTCGACTTAGATGGAGCTAGCGATAATGACGGCCTTAATTCTCAAGTGGCGGAGGATTTTTGCTGTCCGGCGCGCCCATTTCAGGAGAGAGATTTACAGAAGTACCGGAGAATTTGGCTAAATGCGCCATTTAATGAATTAGAAGATTTTTTGGGCCATTATTTGCGGAGTAAACTGCTTCATCCCCATCTGAGAGCGGTTATAGTGGTTCCAAAATGGAGGGCAAAACCATGGTTCAAGCTGCTGCGAAATTTCCGACTTGTCGACGAGCTGGCGGCGAAAGAACATGTGTTTACCTGCCCCACGAACGATGAAATAGAAGGAAGAAGGCAAGATGTTGGACCGACAAGATGGACGACGCAAGTCTACGTCGACGACACCGATCGAGTTCGATTTCTGCCTCAGAACCTACAGAATCCCCCGAAGACCTACTGGACTCACTCGACGACTCTTGTTACCGATGGCCGACGAGTGTTACTAGCGAAAGAGGACACTGGCATGGTCTGGTTTCCTGGTGGCAAACAGGAGATTGAAGACGCGACCCCGGAATACACAGCAGTGCGAGCTCTTACGGAGACAACTGGATTAAAGGTGAGCGAAACAAATTTACGCCTTTTAGGGACGGAGTCTTCCGGACAGAATAAGCGCTACGTGTATATCGCTCGCGTTCGACCCGGATCGATACCGGACGCTACGTCAACTTCTCGGGCAGTATGGGCTACCTGGAAGGAATTAATTTCGGCACGGCGTACGGGTTATCTAGTCTGTGGAGAACAGCAGTTCCCTCTTCGTTACGAGACTTTTGGGAAACCGATCGACGGGTGGATGAACAAGAACGTCCGACTAGAAGACAGTGTTCCTGCGACGCTACATGTATCCACAACCCAGTCTGGAACAAGTCTGTTAGTGTTGAGAGGCACCTTACGCGGACATCGATGCCGTATTTTGGTTGACTCTGGCGCTTCGGAAAATTTCTGCAAGGCTGAGTGGGTACGGGAGCATCACATCCCGACAGTTACTGGAGAGAAATACCGGATAAAATTGGCAGATGGTAGTACAACTACGACTCGCCAGCGACTACGGAATGAAGTGCTCACAGTAGGGACCCTGGACATACGTCTGGACGCAATTACGACAGAACTGGACAAATTCGACATCATCCTCGGTCAACCTTGGTTACAAGCCGTCAACCCGGATATAGATTGGTCTACTAAAACGATTCGCGACCGTAAAACTGGCGAAGCTATGGTGTCTGGCGACGAGTACACCGTACCTGTGACAGTACATCACTTGGAGGCGGATGCGATGGCAAAGCTGCTTAGGCAACAACCAGCAGACCTCTTCGTGATTGGACTACGAGAAGTACAGGACGCGGTCGACGACATCAACACTGACCAACAACCTGAGTGGACGACTTCGTTACGAGAATCCCTGAATGAGTTTACGGACATTATCAAGGAGCCTGACGGTCTACCGCCAACTCGCGAGTGCGACTTTGAAATTAATTTGGAGTGCGATGAACCACCTAAGGAGCGAACGTACCGTATGTCACCAGCAGAACTCCGGGAGGTTCAAGTACAGTTGCAAGACTTACTCGCAAAAGGCTGGATTCGTCCGTCTAAATCTCCGTACGGTGCCCCGATTTTATTTGTACGCAAGAAGGATGGTACCATGCGTATGTGCGTAGACTACCGGAAACTCAACGACCTCACGAGGAAAGATCGAACACCGTTACCCCGGATTGATGAGTTACTCGACTCGCTATATGGGGCTCACTATTTCAGCACGCTGGACCTGTATAAAGGCTATCATCAAGTTCGAGTCAAGGAGCGCGACATACATAAGACAGCATTCCGAACTCATTACGGATTGTTCGAATACTGCGTTCTACCCTTTGGACTTTGTAATGCCCCAGCTGGATTCCAAGCGATGATGAATCGAGTTTTGGCCCCGTATCTTGGCAAGTTCTGCGTGGTATATCTGGACGACGTGTTAATCTACAGTAAGACGGCCGACGAACACCTCGAGCATATTCGACTCGTGTTACGAGAGCTGCAGCGACACCAGTTGCATATCAAACTCTCTAAGTGTTACTTCGGACGATCGAGCGTCAATTTTCTTGGGCATGTGGTGGAAGCTGGACAGATCCGAATGGACCCCGACAAGGTGGAGGCAGTACAGAATTGGCCCCGACCGAAATCAGTGACTGAAGTACGTGGATTTCTGGGACTTGCTGGATATTACCGGAGGTTCATCAACCAATTCGCAACCCTAGCAACCCCATTAACGGACCTGACCAAGAAGACACCGGAATTTCGCTGGACCTCTCAAGCCGAGTCAGCATTCGAGCAAATTAAAGACGCGATGGTACGTGCACCAGTACTGGTAATTCCTGACACTTCTCCTAATGCAAGGTACACACTGTACACAGATGCTTCTGGATTCGCAGTAGGAGCTGTGTTGTTACAAGACCAAGGTATTGGATTACAACCTGTTGCGTACCATGCTCGAAGGATGAACAAGCATGAGGTACACTATCCTGTCCACGAACAAGAGCTACTGGCAGTTCGCGACGCTCTACTGAAGTTCCGTTGCTACTTAGATGGCGCGGCGGGATTTACAGTAATTACGGACCACGACACGTTGCGACACTTCTTTCGACAGCGCGATTTGTCTACTCGACAGGTGCGATGGCTTCAAGTTCTAGCACCTTACCAGCGACAGATGGACATCGTATACAAGAAGGGAGCAGTCAACCAGGCAGACGCTCTGTCTCGCCGACCTGACCTGAAGAACTCATTACAGAAGCTGCAACTGTTACGCGATTGGACCAACGACGAAGCAGAATGCGAGTTACACGCGCAGATGTTTTCCCTGGAATCCCGGTTACATCCTGACTCTGGACTTCATGAGGAAATCAAAAGCGCTTATGATTCGGATAAATACCTGCTTACCCGGAAATCTCTGCCTACCTGGCTGGTACGTCAATCTAACGGACTCTTGTACGCCTACGGGACAAGACTGTATGTTCCGAACGTCTCTACATTACGATCAAGAGTACTGTACGAACTACACGACGCACCGACCGCGGGACACCCTGGTATTATTCGACTATTGGCAGCAGTAACCCGGACGTTTTGGTGGCCTAACATGAAGCGGACAGTACAACACTATGTACGCAGCTGTGTTACCTGTCAACGCAACAAGGCAGCGCGACACAAGCCTTATGGACTCCTTCAATCGCATGAGGTACCGACCAGACCCTTTGAGCATATATCGCTTGACCTGATTACGGACCTTCCTGAGTGCGATGGGTATGATGCTGTGGTGGTATTCGTCTGTATGCTTACGAAACGGACGATTGTCGAGCCAATTACGAAAACGATTACAGCGGAACAATTAGCAAAAATTATGCACCGCGCTGTTTTTCGACATTTTGGCTTACCACGGAAATTAATATCCGATCGAGATCCCCGGTTTATGAGCGACTTCTGGCAAACCCTATTTAGGGCTGTTGGCACCAAGCTTAATATCTCTACGAGCTATCACCCCCAGACAGATGGCCAAACTGAACGAGTAAACCAGACATGGGAGCAAGTCATACGATGCTATGTGCACCCCTTGCACGACGACTGGGTTCAACACCTTACCAACGTGGAGTTCGCGATCAACGCAGCGGTTTCTACGTCAACGACTATGTCTCCATTTAAGGCGACGCTAGGATTTGAGCCGACATCTCCAACGACGGCTACATTTGAAGATAACGAGCCTAGCCGTACTTTACCGGAGCAAGTGAAGATTCTGGTCGAGATGCACAGATTTGCCCACGACTGCGTCAAAGCAGCCCAGGCACACATGCAAGACGCTGCAAATCGGCACCGGTTACCAGTACCTTTTACAGTTGGCGACAAGGTTAAGCTCAAGGCGACAAATCTACGGTTTGTACAACAGCCATGTTCTAAACTACGCGACCGCTACATTGGACCGTTTCTCATTACGGAGGAAGTTTCCCCGGTTGCATTTCGGCTTAAGCTACCCCCTGGAGTACGGATTCACGATGTTGTACACGCCAGTCTACTGGAAAAATGGAATGCAGAACCAGAACAGGCCAACAGTGCGCAGCCAATCCCGATTGTGCACGATGCGAAGCGATTTGAAGTCGACAAAATACTCGACGTGGCTTTTAACTCCAATGGCACGGGACTTTTATTTAAGGTCCGCTGGGCAGCACCGTTCAACGTACCTAGCGAGGACACTTGGGAACCCATGCGAGGAGTCAACCACTTAAACATCTTTTCCGAATTTCTTCGAACGGATGTTTATCGAGAATTTTCTGGCACCCCTGACTTTGTCAGATTTCGCAATCGCTGGCCTGCAAGAACCCCCAAGAAACCAAGACCCTGAGTACTGCACAGCGAGGACGCTGGTGCTTAAGGAGGGGAGAGTGTCATATCCTAGCCATTTAGCTAAGTGCTAGTATCTGACATTATTTGTTTCCTCTAAATGGTACCTGTATCTTAGCGATATTCAGTGACTCTTTATTTGTCATCACGGCAGTACAACTGTATCGCCGTATTTTCCCTCGACAGTACAGAGTTACTAGCAGTATCTCTTCTAGATAGTTCTTTTCTAGATAGTTCTAAGAGCTTGTGTGATAAGGTTAGGTAGACGGTACAGGTAACCTGAGTTAACCTGTATCACTAGTAATAGTTTGGTTTAGTTAGCAGACAGCACAAGCTACAGGTTCTAAGGCTGTTTCTAGAACAACTGCGGTGTGGGTATTTAAGATAGGGACTTACTGGTAGAGGTGAGAGACCGGTACAGAATAGAATTACGCCACACCCAGACTGTAAGAAACCCTGTTCCTAAGACAATCTTATTAATTCTCTCTACGCTGTAAGGACGGTGGTGAGGCATGTGTCAGCCCATGAGATGCCGGGAACAAGGCCAGAGACGGGGGGGGGTGTGATGGTGATGGTGTGAAGGTGATTGTCAGGGGGTACGGTTCCAGGAGGTGTGAATGAAAAAATGGGATGTGATACAGGACCGGATTGTGAATGAATGGGATTCTTGGGCAGGTGGAGGATATTCACCCAGAATGAGGAGGGGTCGGCCTCGATCGGGGTTGGGGTGTCCAGCGGTTGGATGGCGTCCGCGAATTGAAGGATGAACTGCGCTTGTTCGGGGAGGTCCTCGAGTCTGCATTGTGGGTGAGTCGAGGGGGCTGAACCGGTTGAGGTGAGAGCCGCTGTGAGGTCGGAAGTGAGGAGGTCCTGTAGGAGGGCGATCACCTCTTGGCCGGTGATACCGGAGAACATGGGGGATCGGATTTTTACACGACGACCTGAGACTTCAGGAGCTGAGGCGTCGCGGAGGAAGCGAATTTTCTGCTGACTCAGTTGTCGCAATAGTGAAGGGGAGGAGGTGAGAGAGGGGGGCACTGGACCGGCCGAATTAAATTCACGCTGGTGTGAAGTTAGTTGGTACAGGAGTCCGACCGTTATACAGGAGGTGGGGATAGCCAGGCAGACCTCCTGGAAGCCCGAATGGAGTTCGACCGGGAGGGGGGTGCGATCGTCGCTTTTCGGGGCTGTTGGGTGGTGTGTGCGAGAGGAGTGCGCTGACCAGCGCGTGTGGTGGACGAGTTCCTTGCCAATTATATTTTTGATGCGGTTGGGGAGATCGGTGAGGTCGTTGACGCATTCGAGGAGCCAGCGACGGGCCACCGAGCAGGCGGATGCGATCGGGTCGGGGTGCGGCGGGTCCGGCATGAAGACTCCGTGGAGCCAGAAGCGGGCTATGTGAGGGGGGGTGGAGGAGTACTGGCCTGTAAGGAGGAGCGTGTCGATCGTTCTGGTGGAGAAGTCGTCGGCCTGTCCGGTGTTTTCAGTTGACCGCGGGATGGACAAGACAAGGGGGGTTTGGAGTCCGCGACGGAGTGGGAGTGGGTCCATAGGTGTTCCCAGTATCTGTTGGGGGTGGGGAAGTTGAGAGGTCGAGAGGAACGGGGTCAAGGGGTGACCCGCGAGTTTGTTCTTGGGGTGGTATATGTCCGTGAAGCGGCCGTGGAGCGGGGGATCCCTCACGAGCACCTGTTTGTAGGTGGGGGGGGGGGTGGAGTTTGAAGACATGGTAGTCGAGCAGGATGTCGAGTGTGGAGGATAAGTAGTTGACGTGTGTGTGGCTTTTGGAGTCGAAGGTTGAGAGTAGTGCGCGTGTTGGCGGCACGCGACCAGGCCTGATGGGACCTGGGTTTGATGGATGTTGGCGGCGGACAGTGACGTCCGGACGCTCGGAGGGGCGCGATAGAGCGCGCCGGCCTCTGGTAGAGAAGTGTTTTGTAAGCGATGTGTATCGCGAGGGTTCCGCAGTACTTTGACGGGTACATGTGTGGTTTTCGAAGTGGATGGCGCGATAGCTGTCGGGGGGATGAAATTCAAATCCCTGGAAGCTGCGCCTTTGAGTGTGTACCGTCTGGTGTCGCTACGGATCCACTGACCATTTTGAGCTAGGCTCGGGTGGGGAGAGGTGGATGGTACACGCTGTTCAGCGGCCCTGTCCACCAGTCTTGCGCTCGATGGGAGGCCAGGCCCAGAGCGAAGACGATCGGCGTTGCTCATTCGAGCTACCGACCCATCCCCGTTTTTTGAGGTTCAGTAGTACTTTAGTAGTACTTTGGATCTTTTTACTGTCTTTAGTGACGGTAGGAGTGTTTTTTTTTCCATTATTACATAATTGGCTTTTACTATCCAGCTTCACTTCCCGTCTTGTGAGGTAGCGGCCTCAGCGCAGAAAACGGCCCGACTTTCAGATGTTTTAATGTACTTGTATGCTATGGCACATCATACGCTGCTTCCGTCACCACCATACACACCAAGAACATGTCAATGACCCTAGGGTAATAGAGAAGACGTACGGATTGTGTGCGATCAAATGGTGGCCGTGTTGGTCGCGGGTGGTGCTCGATTGGCGGGGCAATGGGTCAAGGCCCGTTTTGCGGTATTTATCGGCATGTCGAGTGGCATGCGACTCGTTCATCATAATCAAGCCAAACGTTTGTAGAGCAACTTAAATAAGTTTAAAACGCAGCGAGCAGTAGAGTGAGGAAGCGCGGGGGCATGTGGTTGCGAAAGCGTCGGTAGGAGTCCAGCGAAATTTCGGTGTCTTCTTAGTCAGGTCCGTTAATGGGATTGCTAGGGTTGTGCATTGGTTGATAAACCTCCGGTAATATCCAGCAAGTCCCAAAAATCCTCGTACTTCTGTCAGAGATTTCGGCCGGGGCCAATTTTGTACTGCCTTCACATTGTCGGGGTCCATTCGGATCTGTCCAGCTTCCGCCACATGTCCCAGGAAGTTGACGCTCGATCGTCCGAAGTCAATGGTTGATAGTTTGATATGCAATTGGTGTCGTTGCATCTCTCGTAACACGAGTCGAATATGCTCTAGGTGTTCACCGGCCGTCTTATTGTAGATCAACACGTCGTCCAGATATACCACGCATAACTTGCCAAGATACGGGGCTTAAACTCGATTCATCATCGCTTGGAATCTAGCTCGGGCGTTGCAGAGTCTAAAGGGTAGGAAGGAGTACTCGAACAATCCGTAATGAGTTCGGAATGTTGTCTTATGTATGTCGCGCTCTTTAACTCGAACTTGGTGATAGCCCTTATACATGTCCAACGTATTGAAATAATGAGCCCCATATAGCGAGTCGAGTAATTCATCGATCCGGGGTAACGGTGTACGGTCTTTCCTCGTAAGGTCGTTGAGTTTCCGGTAGTCTACTGTGACGAGTACAGTCCTGCAATAGTACATTGCAATACATTGTACAGGTACTCGTTACTAATTCCAATTCGTGCTTTTCCATCGGACGGACGTACACACGTGGGTACGTCGCTACTGCAATATTCATAAGGGTACTGATGCTACTGTACGACCAGTACCTCCCGGTACGTACAGATACGCACATTTAATCTAACTAGCTAGAAGACGCACCTAAACGAGTTCTTTGCCAGCAGAACATGCCGCGTCGTGATTCCCAATGCTAGACGAGCCGCGTCTCTGGACAAATGACGACGGTTAGACAGCCCTAACGCCTGGCACATAAGCGAAGCAAGGAGGCGTAAGCTATCGGGGCAGAAACCTATTTAAGCCCAGTGCAGTAGAGGGAGGTGACAGAACCATTTAACAATTCCATTGTTCACTTATAATATATACTGCTTAAGTACAGCAGTGAGACATCTTCTCGACATCTTTCACTAGCATCTTTGGACAACATTATTTTGCCATCTTGCAACGACAGAACTAGACAGATTAGAATTGATTTGTGCTAGCGTTTAGCTTGAGGAGGCTAACCGCCACACTGGTTTCGGAGCTCGTTGGTCGACGCACGTTTTCGCTACCAATTGATTCGCTCGACGTTGCTTGATTGACTTGATATGGCTTCTGTTAGACGTGGACGTTACGTGGTACTCGTAATTCATGTTGGAGGGACTAAATTGTCGAACGTGAAGCTGGTGATACAACGTGAGCCTCGTATTGGTAAAACTTGGTTCCCGGTTGGCTCTGTTACAACTAACGAAGCGCATGTTGATGCTGCCGTTCGAGAGTTACACGAGGAAACCGGCCTTACTTTGACACCGGATGATTTGACGATGTTGAGTGACGCACTTGTTCGAGTTGCGTTACCTGAAGGACAGCAGATTGTTTACGTGTACTCGGCTTCTATTCTTGTTCCGTTTGCAACGAGTCACTTGCGTACTCATGCTCAGCTCGAGGAGGTTGTTACTGCCCAGTCTACGATTAATCCGGATGGTTCTTACGTCGTCCCGGAAACGATTGACATTGGTGGTCTGAATCTTACGCCCGCTCAGACGGGGTTACTTCCTGCTGTGAAACATAAGAGCGAGTTACTTCACTTCGGTTACGTGACTCAATGGGAGACTTTTCGTCGTGCAGTATGTACGTATCATGCACTCCTTCATGACGACACGACCATTCCAAGACAGTTCTTCATTTACTCCCGGTTTACGTCGGTTGATTGTGGTCATGTCTGGCTACTGATTCGTGGACACATTAATCGGCTCTGTGGTGAAACGCCGACGGATTTACGTGTGGGACTGCCGATGCCTACACGGAACATGGCTAGACTACATGTGACCCTTACGGAGACGCAGCGTAAGGCTGCAATTACCTCCCCGTTTCAGTCTGGTCACAACGCTCGTGAGTTGGAGGATGGGCTCGAGGCACAACCTCAGCGTTTTCTCTTACTTGGCATTACGGCTGATTCGTACGACTCGGTTATCTGGGTTACGTCACAGTTCTCAGGACATCTGAATGGGTGGTGGCTGAACCGTAAAAACCAAGCTGCTATTCCATCTACCTATGACTGCTTGTCGCGGAGTTACGCAAGATTACGTTTCTCCCGAACATCCAAGATGACGCAATTAACGCTTTGCTCGACCTTACGCAGAGCAACATGATGAGTTATGCTGTCTACACCAAACAGTACAACGACTTCTTACGTTGGTCACGTCAGAACCTGGCGGCTGATGTGCAGTGCGTGCGCTTTATCAACGGTCTCGCAAACTCGACGTTAAAGAATCAAGTGAAGTCGCACCGAGCTCAGAGGGGTTACAACGTTACCCCAACGTTAGCATGCGGTCTTCAGCTAGCCCGTCTGCTCAACCCACAAGGAAGCGCAACTCTGACAACCTCCTTGTCGGAGCCTCTAAGATCTGGAAGCGCAGTGGTGGTGGCCGTGGTCGAGGCCGTGGACGTGGAGGCAATCAAGGTGGTGGTCGAGGTCAACCATCTTCAAACACTGGCCGCGTTGACTTCAACACACTCGCTAATGCAATGACATCCGAGGAGCGCAAGAGGCACATGGAGGAGGGACTCTGCTTCAAGTGCCACAAGAAGAGACACCGCTTGTTTCACTGCCCTAAACTGAAGGGCAAGGCACCTATGGAGGCATCGCAATCTAAGAAGCAATGATGGTGGCAAAGTTGCTCTACCAACGAACTGGAGCAGCCGGCTACATCTACTGTTCGTTCTGAAACATTGTTAGCGACAAAGGTCGTCGATAAGCTTTCGGCATCTCCATCGACTACAATCGCGACACCTCCAACTTTAGTAGCAGATCGTCGTCGTCATACAAAGCAGAGACAGAGTCGGAAACCTGTAACCAGACGTTCCATTGATTGGAAACTGGTTGAGTCTGTCTTTTACCCTTTGCATGCACAATTCAACTTCACATTGGAGGGATGTGCTAATGATGAAGGTCTAAACTCGCACGGTGACTTACCTCACTATTCGCCGAGTGACTCGATTCTTGAGAGGGACTTGTCAGGAGAACGGGTGTTCATTAATCCACCCTGGGAGTTAGCTGAGCAGATTGCACAGCATTTTGAGGATTGTCGTCGAAAATCTCCGTCATCTACGATGGCTGTTTTTGTACTACCGAAATGGGCAAAATTTGCTCCGCTAACTAAGCATTGGATACTGTACCAAGAATTCCCAGCGCGGACACAGCTTTTTACTCGCCAGTCACTGGAGAACCCAGCGCAACAGGAGGTGGTTGCTCCAGCTCCTTGGCATGTACAGCTATGGTTAGTCTACGCAGATTGTGCGTTTTACGACTCGACATCACCTACAGCATTTGACCAACCCACCTAATACATGTACCTCCTGGCGACGAGGAACAGTCCATCGCTACGCTGCGACAATTTTCTTCGCCAGCTACAGCACTACTGACTGACCTCACGGAAGCTCGTCCGTTAATTCGCACTGAGCTGACTGTGAAAACTCCTGATGGCGGACACCAAATTTCTGGATTAGTGGACTGTGCTGCGACACTTGATTTCGTATCTGAGGACTTCGTACAACGCTTTGCTTTACAGACTCGGAATTTTGTGACTAAGACCCCTGTTCGACTCGCCAACGGACAACGAGTGACTTCTTCGACAGTTTGTGATGTTACTTTTGAGCTGGCTCGACACGAATTTCACCAGACTTTTTACGTCTTACGTGATTTACGTGCTGCTGATTTAATCATGGGTTTACCATGGCTTGATGACGAACAGGCCTCTCTACAGTTTGGTTCAACCCGAGTTTTTACTCTAATGGACGGCACAGCAGTGGAGACTACACTCGAGGACCGACGCCATGAGTGTCTGCTACTGTCATCTACTAAAGTTCAGAAACTCATGCGCAAGACGCGCCGCATCAGGGGACGTCATGCTGAATTTTACGTCATTGAACTTACGTCAGCCGCTGACCAACCAACCGACTTTCACACTTGTGATGAGCTAACTGCAGAACAACGTGACAACTTCCGGTCGATACTCTTCGATGACTTCCCGGAGTTACGGCAACTTGTCGACTCTCCACATGTAAGCCGACAATGAGATCATCCCATTGAAACAACTGGCCTGATGCGACGCCAACGGCTGAACAGATTGGCACCTGCAGAGCGCGCTGAACTAAATCGACAACTCAAAGACGCCGTAGAGGCTGGTATGATCCGTCCCAGCTACAGTGAGTTCGGCTCGCCAATTCTTTTTGTGCGGAAAGCTGATGGCTCGCTACGTCTGTGCATTGACTACCGTGGCCTTAATGAAGTTACGCGTAAAGATGCTTGCCCACTTCCGCGTGCGGACGACACACTGGACGAACTAAAGGACGCGAATTTTTACACCCATCTCGACCACGCCTCTGGTTTCTAGCAAGTTCGAGTGCGTGATCAGGACGTTCACAAGACGGCTTTTCAGACACCTGATGGCTTAATGGAATGGGTCGCCATGCCGTTTGGACTATGCAAAGCACCAGCTACATTTCAACGGATGATGAATGACATACTTCGCGACTTTTTACATAAATTCGTTACTGTCTACCTCGATGACGTCTGTGTCTACAGTCGAACTCTGGAGGAACACCTGGAGCACATGCGTCTCGTTTTACAACGATTTAAGGAGGAGGGCTTGAAGTTACGCCTTAAGAAGTGCTTCTTCGGCCTGCAAGAGATGGAGTACTTGGGCTATACTGTGTCAGCTGGTAAAATTTCAGTTTCCACAAAGAAAGTCGAGGCCGTTGCAGACTGGCCAGTGCCCATGACGCAGAAGGAGGTTCGCAGTTTCGTACAGTTTTGCAACTCCTATGCCAGATTTATTCATCATTTCAGCGACCTTACGGCTCCATGGACGGACTTACTGCGGAAGTCACAGCCACAAAAGGTTACGCTGACGCCTGCCTTTTTGGAAGCCTTTGAGACTCTCAAGTTACGGCTCATTTCCGCGCCATGCATGATCCTTCCGGAGGTCGGCTCGGACGCGACGTTCACCGTGGCTACAGATGCTTCAATAGTGGGGATTGCAGCAATCTTGTTGCAAGACCAACGAGGAAGTCTTCAACCAGTCTCTTACTGGGCGCGTAAGCTGAATCCAGTTGAGCGTGGTAACACTTACTCTGCGTACGACTTAGAAGCTTTGGCCGTATGCGAAGCTGTCAAGCATTGGAGGTGCTATCTTGAAGGATGCTCCAAGTTCCTTATCGTAACAGACCACTACACACTGCGACATTTGCTCAGGCAACCGAACAACAGGTTGAACAAGCGGCAAGCAAGATACCTGCGGGATTTGCAACCGTTTGTGGGCTCGATGACACTTGTATATCGCAAGGGAGCTCTGAACGAAGCTGACCCGTTAAGCCGGCGTCCAGACTTCGTACCTCAGGCCACAGTTCTATTATTTTGGGATGGCGAGGTTCCGTCACATCGAGAATTACGACGGAAGTCCCAGCTGCTGTTTGAAGACGCACAATTAAATTTACTGATTGTTAACGCGTTGCAGTTGAGCCCTGAGTTCGCTGAGCTCATTCACGAGGGGTACTCCCAAGACTCGTTTTAAGGGGACGAGGGTGAGTGGACGAAAGACAGCCGGATTGAAGCCAGAGACGGATATTCTTGGCGCCTCGATCGCCTCTGTATTCCACAAGACTCTGAGCTCCGACTGAGATTGATCACATAGCCGCACGAAAGTTCGTCAGCTAGTCACAGAGGAGTCGCTAGCACTCTTGCTAAAGCACTCGACAGATTCTGGTGGAAACGAATTCGCCAAGATGTGAAAGATTTTTGTGAACGCTGCGTCGTATGTCGACGAGCAAAGATTCGACCGCAGATGGCTGCGACTCTTTACCCACTACCTATTCCACCCAGACCGCGGCATAGAATTGGTCTTGACTACTTGACACACTTACCTCAGAGCAATGGCTTTAACATTGTGCTCATTGTAGTAGACCATCTAACTCGAATGGCCCATTTTCTGCCGTGTACAGAGACTGTTACTGCCGAAGACACTGCAACTTTGTTTTTACAAGGAGTCTACCGTTTACATGGACTGCCCCGTGTGCTGATCAGTGACCGTGATCCGAAATTCGTCAGTGCCTTATGGCAGACACTTTGGCGACGCCTTGGCACGCGCCTGAACATGTCTTCCATTCGTCATCCAAAATCCGACGGACTGACACAGCGCGCGAACATCACGTTTCAACGGCTTCTTCGTTGCTTATGTTGCTATGATGGCTCTGATTGGACGACTCTACTACCACAAGTGGAATTTGCGGCGCCCGCCGGCGGCGCAGCGGCGGCGGCCCCGGAGGGGGGTGCGCTCGCAGGCCCGTCGGCACCTACCTCTACCTCCACGCGGTGGGCGCTGGTAACCCCATAGCCGTGCCAGGCCTGGCACGGTAGGGGGCTGAACGAGGTACCGACAGCTGCGATCCGCGGGATCAGCAGCTGTCGGGAAGCCCTTTACGGAGGGTTTTGGAAAAACATAATATCCGTACTCCGGCAAAGGGATCTCCCGCTCGGCCAGTCTGATATGTCTTTTCCGCGACTAAATACTCGCAGATACTCTCCCGACGATGGGGCGGGAGCGGCGTCTGCGAAATATTTTTTGGCGAAGAGGGGTACGGGCGGATCAGCGGAGGGACGAGGGTGTTGGAGCTGGCGGCGGACAGCTGGGAAGCAGCGCTAGGGACGGCACTCGCTAGCAGCCGCCAGCCCTGCGATAGCATTAGGTCTTCCCTGGGGGCGAGGCCTGTTGTTGCGCAGGACGGAGGATGGTCGCAGCCGGAGGAGCGACACCGTCTGGCGGCGGCGGTCCCTAGGATCGCCCGCCGCCGGAAAAGCCCGGTACGGGGGGTTTTTGAAAAAATTCCCGTACCCACCATCTTTTGAGGACCGGCGACTCAATCCCTATGTTCTTCCAACCTCTTCCCTAGTCGGTACCCGGTTATCGACAGGCTGCCTCAGGCAGTGTGCCTAGGGTTATCGTAACGGCACACTGCTCGTAAAGGCGGCCCCCTAACAACGTAAACCACCGGGGGAGGGCACGGACGGCCACAGCGCGATCAGATAGGTGTTGGAAACAGACGGGAAAAGGACAGGGGACAGGAGAAAATCTGGCTCGGGGGCAGGAGAGCCAGCCGGACACCGTCTGCAGCCTAGTTCTTTTTTCTTCTCAGCCCCCGAAGGAGGAGAGAAGACTCGGCTAGGTGGAGAGCTGCGTCGAGAGGAGCGGCTAATACCTCGGGCGGGGCTGAGCACGGATCAAGGCGGGACCGACGACGACCTATGCGAGGGGGGTTTTTCACCTGCCTTTCCCCCCAAGCTCCGGCACGACCGGAGTCGCACACGAGCCGAGGTCAGGCAGGTTCGCCTCGACCAGCTCAAGCTGAGCAGCCTTGCTGATCAGCGACCCCGCAGCGGCTGGAGCAGGCCGCGTATCGTGGAGACTAGCGACATCTTTTATTTCATACTGTATCCAAAAAAAAATACGTATAGATCAGAAAATAATAAATACCTGGATACGGGTATGTTTTAGACGGTATCGTTACTGCCATTGGAGAGGTTGGGATTAGTGGTTCACGGTCTACCTCACGCTTAGAAGTCCAACAAAGTTGAGCATAGCAAAAGGGGGGGCCCAGAGACTCCAGCCGGTTTTACTGGTATTGGAATAAAATATTTCAATTTCAATTTCAATTTGGAATTTGCGTATAACGCCTCGCGTGCACTCGGAATTGAGCACACACCGTTTGAGGCTAATTTTGGATTCACTCCTGAGGAGCCTGCTGACCTTCTGTTCAGCATGCGACCATTGATTCCAATTTCGCAAGACGCAGCATAACGGTTGAGAATGTTACAGGACGTGCATACTCTGGTACGCTCAGTGTTACAGCTACATAAGGACGAGATGCAAGCGCGCACAAAACCATCTACAGCGCCAAACTTCGCCACAGCAGACAAGGTGTCACTCGTCACAGCAAACCTTTTTCTGCGTGGACAACCGAACCGGAAACTCAGAAACAAACATCTTGGACCTTTTTCAGTGGAAGAGCAAATTGGGAAACACAGTTACAGATTAAAACTTCCAGCGACGGCGCCCGCCGGCGGCGCAACGGCGGCGGCCCCGGAGGGGGGTGCGTTCGCAGGCCCGTCGGCACCTACCTCTACCTCCACGCGGTGGGCGCTAGTAACCCTGTAGCCGTGCCAGGCCTGGCACGGTAGGGGGCTAGACGAGGTACCGACAGCTGCGATCCGCGGGATCATCTGCTATCGGGAAGCCCGGTACGGAGGGTTTTGGAAAAACATAATATCCGTACACCATCACAAGGATCTCCCGCTTGGCCTGTCCGATATGTTCTTTCAGCGACTAAATACTCACGGATGCTCGCCCGCCCTGACGGGTACGAGGACTGCGGAATGTTTTTTGGCAAGGAAGGGTACGGACGGATCAGCGGTGGGACGAGGGTGTTGGAGCTGGCGGCGGACAACTGGGAAGCAGTGCTAGGGCACGGCGCTCGCTAGCAGCCGCCAGCCC
Organism: Tetraselmis chui; assembly: GCA_026401115.1. Taxonomy (NCBI): domain Eukaryota; kingdom Viridiplantae; phylum Chlorophyta; class Chlorodendrophyceae; order Chlorodendrales; family Chlorodendraceae; genus Tetraselmis; species Tetraselmis chui. The sequence goes on along the minus strand of JAPMLY010003219.1, from coordinate 6,504 downwards.
TACGAAACCTTTTGGTCTCCCTTGGGGGAGAGGCCCGAAGATACGCAGGACGGAGGCGGGTCGCAGCCGGAAAAGCGGCACGGTCAGGCGGCGGAGGTCGGGAGGATCATCCGCCGCCGGAAAAACCCGGTACGGGGGGTTTTCGGTTAAATATTCCCGTACCCACCATCTTTTGAGGATAGCCGATCCCTGGGCACTATCCGTTCCCCTCCTCTAGTCGGTATTGAAGTTGAAATTGAAATTGTTTACAACATGTACCGTATGCGCCGGTTTTACACCAAAAAGCCGTATGCGCCGGCTGCTGTCTCTGGGCCCTCCCAACTATGCCATACAGGGAACTTACAAATCAGGGCTAGACCGTGAACCTCCTATGTCTTACCTCTCCAAGTCCTAGTCGGTACCCGGTTTTCGACAGGCTGCCTCATGCAGTGTGCCCCGGGATATCGCAACGGCACACTACTCGTATAGGCGGCCCCCTAACAACGTAAATCACCGGGGGAGGGTGCGGCCAGCACAGCGCGATCAGATGGGTGGTGGAAACATACGGCAAACAGACAGGGGACAAGAGACAGCTGGCTCGGAGGCAGGAGAGCCAGCCGGACACCGTCTGCAGCCTAGCTATTTTCTCCTCCCAGCCCCCGCAAGAGGGGAGAAAGCTAGACTAGGTGGCGAGTCGCGCCGAGAAGAGCGACTACTATCTCCGATATCTCGGACGGGGACGAGCACGGATCGAGACGAGTCCGACGACGACCTGAGCGAGGGGGGTTTTCCACTTGCCTTTCCCCCTACCTCCGGCACGACCGGAGTCGCACAGGAGCCGAGGTCAGGCAGGTTCGACTCGACCACCTCATGCTGACCAGCCTTGCTGATCAACGACCCCGCCGCGGCTGGAGCAGGCCGCGTATCGTGGAGAATAGCGACATCTTATATTTCATATTGTTTCCAAAGAAAAATACGTATAGATAAAAAAATCACAAAATATATGGATACGGGTATGTTTTAGACGGTATCGTTACTGCCATTGGAGAGGTTGGGATCAGTGGTTCGCGGTCTACTCCTGCTTATAAGTCCAATTAGGCATAGTACAAGGGGGGGCCAGAGATAGCAGCCGGTTTATGCTGGTATTGTTGTAAACAATTTCAATTTCCAGCGACAGTACGCTTACATCATGTGTTCCATGTCAACAATTTACGACCCTGCTCTACCGCTCCACTACGACTAGCTGCTCCGGTAACTGTACCTGAAGGAGACGACGAGGAGTTTGATGTTTCGCACATCTCTGTTGTGTGCATCAAGTCGCTACCTGGACGACGAGGCAAATATCTGCTCTTCATGACACACTTCCGTGATGACGACATTCCACCTGTCTGGCACCGGTTGAACGAAGTACACCGGACAACAGCGTTACAAGATTTCTTGGAGACGCCCCAATGGCACAAGTTTGCCAAGACTCAGGCGTACATTGACTTCATGCACGCTTACCCAGCGCGCATTCTTGAGTCCCTGTAAATGCTTTAGTAAAGGAGCTTAGACCACGGAGGTCTGCCTCGCGGCGGCCTCACGGATCTGTCAAGAGGGGGAGGGTACGAGTGTGACGAGTACAATCCTGCAATAGTGCATTGCAAGACATTGTACAGGTACTCGTTACTAATTCCAATTCGTGCTTTTCCATCGGACGGACGTACACACGTGCGTACGTCGCTACTGCAATATTCATAAGGGTACTAATGCTACTGTACGACCAGTACCTCCCGGTACGTACAGATACGCATACAGATACGCACATTTAATCTAACTAGAAGACGCACCTAAGCGAGTTCTTTGCCAGCATAACATGCCGCGTCGTGATTCTCAATGCTAGACGAGCCGCGTCTCTGGACAAATGACGACGGTTAGACAGCCCTAACGCCAGACACATAAGCGAAGCAAGGAGGCGTAAGCTATCGGGGCAGAAACCTATTTAAGCCCAGTGCAGTAGAGGGAGGTGACAGAACCATTTAACAATTCCATTGTTCACTTATAATATATACTATTTAAGTACAGCAGTGAGACATCTTCTTGACATCTTTCACTAGCATCTCTCGACAACAATATTTTGCCATCTTGCAACGACAAAACTAGACAGATTAGAACTGATTTGTGCTAGCGTTTAGCTTGAGGAGGCTAACCGCCACACTACGCACGTACGCATGGTACCATCCTTCTTGCGTACAAATCAAATCGGGGCACCGTACGGAGATTTAGATGGACGAATACATCCTTTTGCGAGTAAATCTTGTTACTCTACCTAAACCTCTCGGACTTCTGCCGGTGACATACAGTATGTTCGTTCCTTAGTAGGTGGTTCATCGCACTCCATGTTAATCTCGAAGTCACACTAGCGTGTTGGTGGTAGACCGTCAGGCTCCTTAATGATGTCCGTAAACTCGTTCAGGGAATCTCGTAACGAAGTCGTCCACTCGGCTTGTTAGTCGGTATCGATGTCGTCGACCGCGCCCTATACTTCTCGTAGTCCAATCAGAAAGAGGTCCGTTGGTTGTTGTCTAAGCAGTTTTGCAGTCGCATCCGCCTCCAAGTGATGTACTGCCACTTGTACGGTGTACTCGTCGCCAGACATCATATTGAAATTGAAATTGAAATTGTTTACAACATGTCCCGGCAAAATGGACCAAGTGCTTTCTCACGGGCCACTCTACTTCGCCATACAGGACTTATTAGCAAGTTGGGCCCGGGTCTCTCCGACCAGGTACATTTCTTATCGACACACCTATTTGCAATGTGTGTCGACGTTCCTCGGGAGTTATATAACTGTAAGCAACCGCAGTAATTGCCACAGTCCCCCCACCTAAGCAGTAACAACGTAATAATTTTGTAATCAAGAAAAACATATCTAAAAATAGATCCACTTGTCTAGAAATGCAAAACTAAACTGCTGCTCGACCTTCACGATGCACGGCCCGCTCCCACCGAACCGGGGTGTCGACCGGCCTAGGCCGGTCGGCGTTCGGGAGGGACGACGGGCCAGCCTAATCTAGCTCCCGCGTGACTTCGGTCTTGCCGAAGGTAGGAGGGGAAAGGCTGGCAAAAAACCCCTCCTCGCGCGGTCGCTCGTCGATCCCGCCGCTCCATCCCGTAAACCCCGCCCCAAGGTCGTAGCCGCGTCCACCGACGCGGCGGTCCTCCGTGTCGAGGTCCCCCATCACCTCGAGGACAGGTGGGGGGGACCGAGACACAGAGACATAGAAAAAACTAGCGCTCCTGCCTCCGCGCCTGAATTTTCCCCGCTCATTTCCCCGGTTTTTTCTCTGTCTCGTACCAAAAAAAGACATCCTACCGTCACTAAAGACAGTAAAAAGATCCAAAGTACTACTAAAGTACTACTGAACCACATACCGGGGATGGGTCGGCAGCTCGAATGAGCAACGCCGATCGCCTTCGCTCTGGGCCTGGCCTCCCATCGAGCGCAAGATTGGTGGACAGGGCCGCTGAATAGCGTGTACCATTCACCTCTCCCCACCCGAGCCTAGCTCAAAATGGTCAGTGGATCCGTAGCGACACCAGACGGTACACACTCAAAGGCGCAGCTTCCAGGGATTTGAATTTCATCCCCCCGACAGCTATCGCGCCATCCACTTCGAAAACCACACATGTACCCGTCAAAGTACTGCGCCACACCAAAAAACCACATCGCTTACAAAAAGTCTCTTCCCCGGTAGGCGGCGCGCCACATCGCGCCCCTCCGAGCGTCCGGACGTCCCTGTCCGCCGCCAACATCCACCAAACCCAGGCCCCATCGGACCTGGTCGCGTGCAGCCAACACGCGCACTACTCTCAAACACCTACTCGAAAAGCCACACTCAACTCCACTACTTATCTCCACCACTCGAAATCCTGCTCGATCGCCATGTCTTCGACCCCTACCCCCCCCCCCCCACCTACAGGCAGATGCTTATGCCATTGCGGGATCGGCCCGTGAAGGCGCCCACCGCGGACCCTTACAAACCCCGGAGCTATCAAGCGGGACATCCGCACGCTCTACTCAACACTGTGCCCCAACCACCCCCATCCGCCCAAGACTTGGGCAACGCTTTGGAATACTCATCAGTCAGAGGACTCCGGACGCCTCCGGTCCTCGCCGCTCCTAGGTAAACCACTGACCTGGGACGGGCCGCTGACTCAACAACCTACATAGACGACCCGTACTGGTGCGATCGTCCCGCTCTGTCCCACAGTAAGGACCAGTCTAACACCTCCCGTCCCCTCCCGCTAACCCCCGCTGATACTCTCGTTACCAGCGCACTTAAACCGATGCCTTTCCCTCACCTTAGTGCGTCCCAGCCACTGTGCTGTAAAGTTCGACCAATAATGCAACATCATGAACCTCGAAAATCATCTTCTTTAATCAGAGAAAAATTCTATTATACAGGCATGATTCCTGCCCCTGCACTAGCCACTGCCCTGAACTGTACTCACCGACGCCCCCCTCCCTCACATGCTACCCTCCTACCCCACAACTACACTAGTCCACTCGCAGCTGCTCAAATTGCCTGGCTTGTCGCGCCGGCCCTTGCCCTACACGCTCCCTCTCGCCCGAACTCGCCGCTCGCCGACCGCCACCCCCCGTCCCACAATACGGCCATGTCTAGCACCCAGCGTCCCATCCCGTTAGCCTGCACTGATACACTTGTTATCAGCGCACTTAAATCGAAACCCTCTCCCCACCTTAGTGCTTCCCAGCCAAAGAGCTGCACAGTTCGATCAATAATGCATCATCCTGTAACTCGCAATAAATCGTTTTCCTTCGTAAACTTTTTTACAGGCCTGATTCTTCCCACTGCACTAACCACCGCCCTGATCAGTCACCCCCGTCACCCCTCTCCCTGCTGCCCTCCCCTTGCTCCCTCGCTCTATCCCTCACTCGCTCCAGTCGTTGCGCCTCTCCGCTTCATCCTTTTCTTTCTTACCTTTCTTCCCTTTCTTACTTTTACCACACGCCTAACTCAACAGACACTCGCGCTTACCTGCGATTACCACACTGTAGAACCTAGTGCACTCGTTCTCCCTCCCCCCTTTTACACGCCCCATGCTCTGCCCTACTCGCCCGTCGCTGTGATACCGACAGTGCTCCCCCTGCTGAGTTTAGCCCACCCGACCTGCTCTACCCGAATATTTAACCGATCACCCGCCCCCCCGCGCACCCCCCTGCCCCGGAAATATCGCCCCTCCCTTAAAGAATCAGTCTGGCAGTCCCGAACCCGTAACAATCCCAGCGACACACGTACTCCCTTGCCCCTACAGTCCCCACTTCCTTTAGGCCTGCTCCGAGGCTTCTCTCGGAAGCCCCGAAGCACTTTTGATACGATATCGACAGCCCCCTCTGTCACAGTTCCCCACTATCGCCCTCTTTCTAATACCTACCACACCTTGCTTACAGTTTTTCAATCCCCCCTCCCCTACCCTCGCATCCTCTCCCCGCCATCCCTACACTTACCACCCTCTCTTAAGCTCCGAAAGACCACCCGTTCCAAGGAGCTTCTACTCGCCGAAATGCGCTTGACGTCGACGAACGGACCCTCCGGAGCCTCACACCCTCGCCCTCCACAAGCCTCGGCCGGCAAGGCCGCTTATCATCATTAGTCCCCCACATGACGGGCCTCAAGGCCCAGAGGTTAGACCCCACAACCAACCCCCCACCCCCCAGCTAAATATCAGACGACACACTACTACCTCCATGCTTCCGCCAACTCTCCCGGCCCACTTTACTCCACGCACCTGTTGCACCGTCTTAAATAACTACCTCTTCGACCTAAACCTTGAATACGGCCTCCCTACACCCATCGGCTGCCTCGATTCCTCTGCGGTGCTATCCTTCCAATGGGGTCCTTACCAGGACCTCTCCAACCTCTACTGCCTTGCTACGACGTTATCCAAACTCCACTCCACTCCCACCGCCTCGTACACAGTTATCACTAACAACGAAGTCGATAACCACCACAACAACTCCCAATTCCCCAGCCACTGGACTAACCTCGCCAACCGAGGCGCCCCCCCCCGTCCGGGGACGCCTAACCACTCTCTCGTGATCCTCACATGGCAACACTCACACTTCGGCCTCCTACACCTAACTCACACCTCAGCCACATGGATCGACTCTCTTCATCACCCTCCTCCGCCCGACCTCCTCGCCCGCTCTCTCAATCTCCTCTCTGACTGGAACTCCTCCCCCCCCCCCTCCCGTCGGTACCCTACGCTTCCTCAACCCACCTCGCCAAAACGATTCCGACGGAGCATGGTCGTGCGGTACCCACGCCCTCTTGCACACCTACTTCATCACCACAGCCCCCCCGGACCAACCATACAACCCCCCCCCTCGACCCCCGTTCCTCGGTTTACTCCCTACACACTCTCCTATGGAACCACACCTTCCGCTCCGCCCCCCTCCCACAGGGCCGCCACCACCTTCTCGACGCCCTCCACCACCCCACACTAACCCCCCCCCCTCAG
>JAPMLY010003218.1:0-25203 GCA_026401115.1 Tetraselmis chui | reverse complement strand
ACATCTGCATTACCGGAGCCCTTTGGCGCACCGGCAACGCCCTCTCCCTTGCCAACATCACCCTCCTCACATCCCGCCTCCAATCACAGTTCATCACCATCAACTCCACCCCGGCGCCCATCCCCTCCATAGGCCCCTCGGATACATACCGCGTCCTTGGGGTCGAACTCAACACCTCCCTCACCTTCACCAAACACTGGCACGAACTCAAACGCACCACCACATCCCTCATCAACGCCCTCTCCTCCTCCCTACTAACCCAGTCCCGCAGAATTCGCGTCATCCGTGGCCTCCTCATCGGGAAACACTTTACCCTCCAACTCGGCCTCTTCAGCGACTCCCAATTGGACACCCTCGAAGGACAAATTTGCCGCGCCCTCCGCTCCGCCATCTCCTCGGTACGTAACCTCCCCCGCACCGCCCTACACCGGCCCACCTCCGACCTCGGCTACGGCCTCCCCTCCCTCAAAGTCCATGCCGCACAACTCACTGTCTGCCACCTCCACAAAATCCTGAACTCCCCCGGCTATAGAGGCCACATGGCCAGAGCCCACATACACAACATCTCCACAACATACTCCCACTGGCCCACTGAATCGATAATGTCAGGCAGTCTTTCCCCCCCCACGCTCAGATGCCTAGTGCGCGCCCAACGCGACGCCGGAACCATGTTCCACAACATCCCCCCCCTCTCCCTCACCAACCCCATTGCCTCCACAATCCGCACCCACTTCACCAGCCAGGATACCGCGCTCCTTTCATCCCTCAGAGACAGAGCCACACATATCACAGACCCACACACATACAAACAAGCATACCGCGAATTCTCACCCCGCAAGACACACACCTCCCTCCTTCCCCGTCTCAACCCCCTCTGGCAAAATCACATAACCGAATGGTCACAAGTTCTCCTCCGCGCCACCCCTTCCTCCTTCATCCTCAAATCCTGCCAGTCCATCTCCAAACTCACGGGGTCCAACACCTCCCTCACTATCCCAATTCGCCTTCTCGCCGCAGTCCTCACCGAACCCTCCGACCCTGTCCACAACCGCCTCTCCGTCACAAACCTCAACCCCAAACAAGCATCCCCCCCCACCACTCTCCACCCCTGCCCGCACTTTGCCGTCCATTCCCAATGCCGCCCTGCCTTAGGCCCCGCCACATGGCAATGCGACTGGTGCGCTCGCGGCAAACAACACGACCTCACCCGTCTCCACGAGGTCCAGTGGGCGCCTTGCCTTCAACTACACGACACCATCAGTGAGACCCCCTCCGGCCCCACCGCCCTCACCGCATTTAACTCCGGCTTTGTCCCCTCCACCACACCCATTCTGCCAGAACCCGGACCCCCTCCTTGGACACATCGCCTTATCACATTCAACCACAACCCCATCAACCCTGACCTCGACATGCTCCCTACCGGTACATTCACCATCCACACACACCCCTCACTTCACGATACCACAATACTCTGCACTCCCGACGGCCGCGCAGTCACCACCCTTAACGGCCCCCGCGTCCGCCACCTATACCAACTCTTTCGCCCCGACCTCTCCGATCATACATTCGAAGAGGAGGTCTACAACCTCCTCACTCGCCTAGGCTCCCGCTCAGAAATCCACTCACCTACACCCGCCACCACCACCCGCAACAGATGGGCCACCAGAGAGGACCTCCTCTCGGCCCTCCGTCACACATTCCACATCCAGACAGAACTCTACTCAGACCCCCTCAATAAATCACTCCACTCGCACACCTACCACTCACTCTACCCCGAAGACATAGTCTTCTCATCCAGCGGCAGTAATGCCCCACACACATGGCAAGGCACCAACATCGCCAACCCCGAATACGACCACGAATGCATGCGCCGAGCCATGGAACATGCAATCACCAGCGCACACCTCACAGCCTCACACACCCCCAGCGCTACCATCCTCATACTCCCCCGTTGGGAACACACACCATACCGCCACTCCAAATATATCAACTCCCCCTACACACATCACCTATACACCCTTCCCAACGACGCGAACACCTTCTTACCCCCCGACCAACACACAGGCCACCCCACCCCTACCCCTTTCGGCACACGCTGGATGGTCGACATCTACCTCGTCGCTAACTCCCTCGCACTCCCCACCCTACCCTCACACACAGCCATGACCGCACTCCACAACACCCTCGAGTCTATATACGACACACACCTCCCAAGCCCCACCATCACCATCCCACCTCCACACCTCACCGACTCCTACTCACCTCACTCCGCAGGCATATACCATTTCCCCCCCAACCCCACTCACCCCCTTACCTACCCCCTCCAAGAACGCACACGACTAACATACTCCCCCACCAGAGGAACTCTTGCTTGGAACTGGCAGGACTTCGTATACACAGACGGCTCGAAAAAAGGAGGCAGCTCCCCTCTCGGGGCGGCAGCCACCCACCCAGCCTCGGACACCAACATCAAAATCCTGGTGACCTCTACCCCTCCCTCCCATACTATCAATCGAGCCGAACTAGCTGGCATTGACATAGGCCTCCAACTAGGCCATACCCACCTCCTAACTGACAGTGCGTGCTCCCTCCGTCTCATACAAGGATACCTTAACTGCCCCTCCGCTTATAGGCACAACATCCACCGCGACACACTCCTCTCCATCACACGCACCATCATAACCCGCTGCGACGCAGGCATCCGCACACATCTCGGCAAAATTAAAGCACACAACCACTCACTCGGCAACGACCTCGCAGACGCACTCGCTAACCAAGTAGCAGATGGTCAACCACCAAACACCACATACAACACAGGCTCGGACGTGTCCATTGGTCACTGGACCTGGCCTTACACCCTCATACCACAGACTCAAGGGGAACCCATACCCTACATATACACAAACCTCAAAGCCGACGCACACACCCACAGCTGCAAGCACACACTTACACCCCTCTCACAAACATCCAAACACGGCGCCCTCCTCGCCCGCGCCGCGGCAGACGGCGCCGACTTCACCTTCCACAAAAAACTCACAACACTCACCAACACCCAATTCACCCACAAACAAGAATTCATATGGGGCGTCCACAACACCCGCCTCCTCACACACAACCCCACCATGCGATGTCCCATGTGTGGACAATTCACCAGCAACGGCCACATGGCCGGTAACTGCCCATCCATGTCTGGCCTAAGACAGGACCGTCACAACAGCGCGCTACAACTCCTACTATCCCTCCTGGAACGCCACAACGGAGGTCGCTGGGAGACTATCACTGCAGACTTCGGTAACAAACCCATCAAGTCTTTCACCCGCCCCACCCCCACCTACACCCCTCTTGACTGTCACCCCCCACACCCCACCCACATGCCCACCCGCCTTGTTGATGCAGACGAAGGTCTCTCGCCCGACTCCCTAACCTCGTGCCCCGCTATCCTCCCCCCCGAAATCCTCCCGCCTGCACTCCGTCCCCCGGCGCACAAACCCGATTTCATACGCCTCCTCGAACCTCGCTTCGTCGGTCACAACAACGGCCGCCGCCGATACTCATCTATCAGGAAAATACAGATAGGGGAGTGGAAGTACTGCACCGACCACAACCTCTCACACACAGCCCGCTTGATTAGGGACAAATACACACCCCTCGCAAATGCCATCCGAAACCACTGGCCAGGTACCGAAGTCGACATCCTACCCATAGTCATGAGCCGCACGGGCACACCGCACTCATCCACCATCGCAAGTCTCACCTCTCTCCTCACCCTCCGCACCGACCCTCCCGACAAACTCATCACCAAAGCACGACTCGACACATCTCGCATCCTTTCCACACTCCATGCACACACCGTCCAATGGCTGCATTATCTCCTCCTTGTCTACCGCACCAAATCACGCACGACCACTCGCCGAACCTCCGCATAACGCACCTCCCCAAGCCATTCCTGCACACCACCTTTAACCCGCTTCAGACCCTCCCCGGGGGGGAGTAAAACCCCCGACCACACTTGGAGAGGTTGGACATAGGTGGTTCACGGTCTAGCCCTGACTTGTAAGTTCCCTGTATGGCATAGTTGGGAGGGCCCAGAGACAGCAGCCGACGCATCCGGCTTTTGGTGAAAAACCGGCGCATACGGTACATGTTGCAAACAATTTTAATTTCAATTTCAATTTCAATTTCAGTGGGGCGAGCGAAGAGTCGAGAGGATGCGGGATGAGGGTAGACCGAAGATAACTACACACCGCGACTACTGAAAACGGCGTCGTAGTGCTCAGGGAACACGTCACAAAGCTCGCCCATGCGATCCGAAGTAGGCGGGTCCAAAGCCGAAACGCAAGGGCGCCGTGGCCGAGACGAGATGCAAAACGCCTTGACTCCGGCCGAGTGCGGTTAGAAAACGCGGGAGCGAGCTTAACGAAGCGAAGCAAGTTGACGCGCTCATTGATGTCGTTCTTTAGCTTGGGAAAGACACCCATGGCAAAATGAGAGAAAGGGGTACGAGTGAGGGCGTGCCATCAAGGGACCGAGCAGATTTATTTTTAACCTATGAATACTATCTTGAGTCATGCGAGTACATACACGGGTATATGCGCGACATGGATCAAATCATATTAAAAATTGCTTACAAGAAAGCGCAGTGGAGGCCACCAAGCAAAAAAGAAGGAAGGAGGAAAAAAAAATCTAAGCCCGAGGAACAAGAAGGCATGCCACAGCACAAGCACTGCCCTCCTGAAAAGCGTCGCGGAGATAAGAACCCAGAGTGCCATGAAGAGCAACAGAAAGACGTTGCATGAATTCACGTCGCACATCCCCCAAGAAACGCCGAAACGGAAGAGAAGTAGATCGACGAACAAAATGCTGCATACGGACATAACTGTCAGAGCGCAAGGAACGAGAGTCAGCGGCCCCCATGCCAGGGAAGCGACGAACAGCCACCAAAATAGCCAAGCGATCGACCAACTCAGTCGCCATCGGCGCCAACCGGCCCCCATCCTCCATGGCGAAGGGATAATAGTCATGGACCGACTGAACCGAAGGCGTGCCAAGCAAAGCGGAAGTGCGGAGGTCCGCATCAAGTTTGCCTTGCTGAGCTCCCAATGCAAGGCTGCCAGGGAGTGGAAAGCGAGCACCTATACGAGGAACGTTGGTGTTCGTGCGAGCACTTGTAACCGTCACATCAACAACAAGATGACGATGCGGAGCCATGAAGTCTAACCAAACCACATCCCCAGGACGATCACGTGAAGCTCCCGACCGATTACGGCGGACTTCCAACCGCAAGTCCCGGCCCATAGTAGCCCCCGCTTCAAGCATGAACTCTTCAAGCACGTGGACAATACGGTCGTGGAGTTGAATGATATACCAAGAGCACGGGCACCGGGGGATATGGTCCATGAGCATAGCGGCTGTTGAGCGCTCACCCGACATAAAGATGCTCGATACCGTCGACGAAGATCCATACCCGCGAGATTCTGAAGGGGCCTCATTGCACCGAGGGCATTTTCGAACATGAGCGGCGCGCTCCGCAGTCAAGCCAAGCACCCGGTGGGCTGCCATCGCATAGCAATCGGATGGCACCTTGAAACTGGACTCATGTGAAGCGAAAAAGAAAGCCAAAGCCCCGCGACCCGTACCCGAAATCACCGTCATATAGTCCGGTGGGGAAGCTCTGCGGAACGCCAAGAGGTCAAGGTAGGCCCGGGCACGAAGAATGCGCGAAATGCCCCGTTGAATGTGGCCCCCGGAATCTCCCAAGCGAGTGAGAGCATCGGGAGTCGGAAGTTGTAGGGTAGTCACTTGGGTAGCGGGTGCCACCGCATTGTTGACCGTAGATACCACGACATCGAGCCCGGCATAATCAGAAAGGTTTTGATTCAGTGTATTAGTCAACACCACAAGCTCCGATTCCGAAAACCCGCTCATAATGGAGATAGAGTCGTACGAATTGCGCAATTGGACCGCCCACGGTAAAGTAGAAGTGGCAACATTCAGTAGTTTCTGTCGGATGAGACCGTACAAAGGACCTAGCGACTCGGACTCGTAATCAGTAATCAAGTTGGCGAGGGTCGCACTGAATGAAGCATAGTGAGCAGGTTCGGCGTCGAGCTCGAGGGACGGTACATTAAGCCCCCCAAACTCCGCTGGGAGGGAGAGCTGTCGCTTAGCACAATTCAGTTGATCGAATGTTTGTGCGTCCAAAGAAACGCCAAGATTCGATAAACTGCTGCATGAACGGCCCTATATGCAGTAGCAAGGTACGGTCGGCAGATATCTGGGGGGAGGGTGCGGAGCAAGAAACCATAGCGGCGTACCGCACACGTGATCATCAAGCGGAAAGCGGCGTGTGTCCCTCCGAAGTCCGACATAGCAAAGTAGCATACGATCTTGTCCAAGAGGAGTTGATGAGCCTCAACGGTGTTTTGCAGCCAAGAATGAACATAGTTCTCGTTATGAGACGCTGGAGGGCCGTCTGCCATCGAGAAGTCCATCGCCAAAGGGGCTCCAAGGTTACTAGTACCCGTAACAACGGGAACCATCACCCGTATTACCTCGACAAGTTCAAGGGCCGTATCCGGAGGTACCATGCACGAAGACTTGATTGGTTGAACATTCGAGCAGACTTTCCCCAGTTCCTCCGTAGCCACCGTAATCACAGTCGGGATGAAAGGCGTTTTGATCAAATACTTGCCATCATCAGAAAAGGCTTGGATCGCCGCTGAATCCTTGCACTGTTCTCCAATATTCCGGAGGGGGGTGCTTATCGCCAGGTTGAACAAAAGCAGGCCAAGAGGATCTCCTTGTCGGACACCCGTACGAGATTGAACCGTGCCGTGTAGGAGCGAAGCATCGTTGGGGTCGAAGTAATACACGGTGGAGTCCCGTGAATATATCATCTCAACCAACGGGATAATGGGATGCAAGTCAGGGTTCTTGTACAACTCCGCAAGGAAACTATGGCGGGAAATGGTGTTGAAGGCGTTTTCCAGGTCCAAGCTTAGAAGGCTGCAATCAGGAATAGCTTGTAGGCCAATGCGAGTGGTATGAATGGCTCGCTCGATACCCGCTTTGGTGAAAACCGATCGTTGTACAAGGCCCAGGTGGTCGGCCGCGACAGTCGCTATCCGCGCTATGGCGTGACAATGAGCTAACCGCGAGAAAACGCTGCCAGCAGCCAACGGCCGGACTTTTAGGAGCCTCACCCCGAAGGCGAGTGGCGTCGCGGTTAACCCCGGTTTGCTTGTGAAGAGCCCACCCGGTCGCACTCGCCAGGAAGTCCGCCGCAGCCTCGGGAATGTTTCCCGCCGAGTAGCGGTTAACCCACTTACGCCAAGCCGGAACATTCAAGTCACGGACATGTTCCCATCGCCAGCCATCAACGTGGGGGGCTGACAAGCGAGGTGCTTTTCTCAAGATAAGGAGCATAGACTCCTCCCATATTTTGAGGCTGTTACTGTCATCTAAATACGTGAGGGGTGGGCGCGCCGGGGGGGGGTAGAGGGTCGGGGAGATCACAGTCTGGATGGGGAGTACCGGGAGGAGGATGCAACCGCTGAAAAGCGGCCAAAGCCGCGTCCGCGTCCTCCACCATTCCGAAGTCGGCTCCGTCTAGGGCCATCCGGGCCCGTCGCAACTGGCCAACTTCCACTAGCTCACGGGCCCGACGGAAGGCAGCACGGCGTCGGAGGTCACTTTCAGAGAGGCGAGTCGGTGGGTGGTGCTGCTCCCGTTGAGTGTTCTGGGCCCGGCGACGGCGAGAGCCCCCCCCACCCCGGCCCCGACCGCCGGGGCGTCTAGGCGCAGAAGCTCCCGGGCACGCACGTGCAAGCTCACCTCCATCTCGAATATCACGTAGGAGGGTGTCAATGCCCGTGATTCCGTCCTCTCCGGACGTAGAGAACCAAAGACGGACTCGACGTTGGACCAAGGAGCGGATGCGAGCACTGGCCGCCGCCGGGAACGGTCGGAGGAGGAGGCCGCCAAAGAGGTGAATTGCCAAAAAAGCTCCAGCAGCCCGAGAGTCCGTTGAGGGAAGAGAGGTCGCATATTCATCAAATAAGCGCGAAAGAATAATAAAGTGAGAAAGAGTGACGACATGATCGACAACAACCGGGCACAACTACACTTTGGTGAGTACTATGCTATTGCATGGCAGATGGTTGTAGGACCCGTACGTATCGCTGCTAGATGTATTCCGTATACACGTATACATATATACACTCCGAGGAAATGTACACCCGCAATTGTACATCCACTGTAGTAATTAGCTCAAGTTACAGTATAGTACTAGCGTACTTATTATTGATGAGATTAACTAAGCGCAAGACGCGCTTGATCGCGTCTATCCGAGGCGACATTTAACACGTCTCATGCGACGTGCCCCTGAGGTTCTTGTGGCGCTTCAAGGCTGAAGGCGAGCTAGGCTTGGCTACTTCAGCCGACGCAGTGGAGGGAGGCGACAAGTCACATTTATAATTATCTTTTTATTGCACTCTTCAGCTACACTGCAAACATTTACGCTCTCGCTCGTTCTCATACATTAGCCGTAAGTAATTGTTAAGCACTTTTTCTCTAAGCAAACTGCCACACAATATGCAAATGCTTTAGTACAACACAATCTTCAATACCGCCATCAAACATGGCGGCAAAAACATGAGTAGCTCCCCGCCGTTTACATACATCTGAATGCGTGGTCATTGACTTTAAATCACGCATGGGATGCATGACTATCAACCATGGGCAGTGTCCTTGTGCTCCCGTACTCTCGTACGATTGTCTCCACCATCACCACAATCAACGGTGTGTATTGCATAATAAGCAAGCAGCAAGGTATCTGGTCGTTTCAGACTGCGCTAACTGATTTACTTGAGGGAGAAACGACATGTGCTTCAAAATCTTATCTTGGGCGATGTACACTGCACGTCCATGTCGAAAGCATCAGCAAAGCCTAAGCACAAGGCATCCATTGAATTATGAGAGTGCACACACAACCATTTAAGTAATGTTTTACAAACGTGTCGGCATTTGAATCGAAATGCGTAATGGCTAAATGCGCAACATTATAGGTAATCATAAGTTGGTTAATTTATTTGCGAAAAGTACAGCGTATGTTGTTTAGGCGGATGGAAACAAGGAACACGTCATGCTCCTAAGGCTCCAAAATCTCGCGAAATGCTTGAATGGTGATACTCTCCACGCCTAGCTCCCTCCGAGCCGCCTCCCAAGCTGAGGTCGACCCATTCACATTGCGCATGCTCGTCACATTCTTAGCTTGCTCCGTCAACCCTAACCGCCGCCGGCTCCGTCGCTCCCTTTGACCATCGTCGACATCCAAAGGCAACACCCCGGCCCCCTTTTTCCCATCCCCATCCCGGGTGACCGTATCTCCATGGGGTGTAGTAATGGAGGTCTCGGGCGCCACTCGCTTGAGGAACCTCAATGGATCGCGCCGCATAATGCACATTATCACGAAGGCGCGTCGCATGATGGCGTGTAGTTGCGCGATGACCGCCTCCATTTTCCCCACGAGCTCCTTGTTGTAGCGCACGGTGCGGTGTGCTTTGCGCTCCTCAAAGTAGCGTGACACCTTTCGGCATGCCACCCGAAGCAATTTCACCTTGATGAGGTCCACCGTCAAGAGAAGAGTTAGGTACTGCTTGTTGTCGCGCCATGCCCGCCACACTCGTTGAATGTAAGAAGCGGCGGCGCTCTCGCTGTCGTTGGAAGATATCTGATGGGATAAATGCGCACCACTTAGGTAATAAGGCACTACCGGCGCAACGGTTGGGCATGAATATGTTGTTGTATACAAAGGAATAGGGTTCATGGGACTACGATTTTGTAATACAACATTCTAATTGTAACCAATCAAATAGAATATGATGAACCCAATATGTAAAGCTAAATACCCGTATCATAATAGTAAGAAAGTAAGGTACACAAGAAGCGGAGATGAGCTGTTGATTACGACGCTTTTATTAGTGTGTTCGGCGGATGGCCATTTTGTCTCTCATAAAAACATTTTAAGCAAGAAGGAGGGGGGGGGGGGGGGGGGGTTCCGAATGGCACCGATTATTCTTATCAATAATATCATATTTAGAAAAAAATCACATAGTCCTTAGCAATCGGCGGATACACGCACCGCTTAAAAAAATCGACATTCAACACAAATCGTTTTCGAATTGCTTTGCAAATACTATCGAGTCACGTGCCAACGGAAGGGAAGCGGAACTTGTCATCATTCCTATTGAATTAGGAGGTCGAAAACATAATGGCAATACTTTGTACATTTTCCAAAAAGTGATTCATTTGCTCAATGAATTGAAGAGACAAGTTAATCATTAATAAGCCGCACTTCAATTTCACGGGATAATGTGGTGCAGCCCCGCACACCTGAAACTCGAACCGTACGGTGGTGCCAATGGTGGCGGCCTCGTTTCTAACGCCGTCCACGAAGGCTTCCCAGATTGCGCTCAGAACGTTCGACCGGTCGCGCGTTTTGGAGGCCAGCGCGTTCTGAGACAGAAATACGCGGCAGACACAGGACGCGTTGATATAAAAAGCTAATAAAAAATCTCGGTAGGAAGAAAATTCATGCAAAGCGTCTCATTTGTACGCATAACAAACTGCTGGCATTGTCAATAAGAAACATATTTTAAAAAGACCAAATTCGGAGGGTGCAGGTGCGCGCGCGTGTACAAGGCAGGGAAAGAACAAATGTGCGCAGGAAAAGGGCGACAGGGACGGGTTGGGTTCTCCTTGGGGTGTGATAGTGGATGAAGATCATCATGAGTACTGGTTTTCAGAAATCTAAAACTGATCGGCGCACCTCGAGAGACATCCAATCCGACTTTCCGGGATACAGTATTTCGCAGTTGGCGTACGGGTGCCGGCCCTTGACGGAGGCGGCCACCTCGTGTAGAGCTCTCGCCACCTGTAGGTCAACATATCGCGGTCACGGCACAGCCTCAATCACGCGAGCCAATCGCGAGTAAACGTCTTCTCATATCACGGCGACGCCTGTTTCGTCACTCTCGATAAGAGCCGCGACATTTGTGATATTTTCATAACAATTCATGTAGGCGTGCTTATGTTCGGGTAACTCTAAATGTGAAACGAAGAAAAAAACACATTGAGAAGGCACAAGTGGAGGAGACGGAGAAGGGGCATACGTAGAGCTCATCTTTGCGCCACAATCGCAGCTCGTAGGTCATACAGGGGTTGAACTTGTTAAAGACTGCGCAGTAGCCCACCAAATGGCAAAACTTGACCTGCGTTGCCAAATATTTTGCCACGTGTTTTGATGCCACGTCATCGAAGTGAGCATAACATATCATTCAACATTCGATTATTTAAGCAGCGTTACCGATGCCGACATTTACAACCACGCCATGCGGACGTGGCGGTTAACAGTGGACAAACTGCGAATACAATGGCGGCGAAATAACTATCGATGCATCGCGCGTCGCAGCGACGGAGAAATGATTTACATACCTGCTCGGGTGGTTCCAACACGGACATCACCTCCGACCAGTTCTCTCGGTCGACGCATCGCCCCCAAAACATGATGACCACCTCCAACATCAGCTGCGCAGCCACAAGCGCTGTTCGATGGGGGGGGAGAGAAAGACAAATCAATATTAGAAAATGGAAGAGTGCCCGAAAGTATTGGATGATTACTGCATTAAAAAACTATCTCTTGCTTAATAATGCCACTTACAAAAGTACTTCTAATCCTTTTCAGACCGATAATAATAAGCAAATTGTTTTCAATTTTAATCACCACCCGTGCATTTTCTTACGTTTTATTGCTCTGCTCAAAATAGAACGTCCGCCGCGCTACCGTTCGGATTGTAAGGGAACGTCAAACAAAGTACACTCGGGGCTCCATCAACGGTGCGTATGAGGGAGATAGGAGATTAGGGAGGCGCACATGATAGTAACACACACACACCTACACACACACAGTGCGAGCAGAATGAGTTATCGGTTCTCACGAGCTTGGAAAGCACGAGAAATTACTAGCCTTCCACATGCAAACACGGGCGCCCCACATGCGAAACCCACGAGAAAATGATGGCGGAATGTAACAAAATAAAAGAGTCTCTACATATCTAGTCTGTAATTGTGCGACGATTGTCAATGGCGTGCTCATGTTGTTCTTCTTGTAATCAATCGTTGTCAGTGGCGTGACAACATAAACTCCCATACAACATGTATTCGCTTAAAGTGGAGTCGTCAAGTAAATGCGGCGCACACCGGTGTTGGAGCAAAGTTTGAGGAGGCGGCAGATCTGGTTGCAGCTGAGGGAGATTTCCACGGAGATGCCACGAAGGACGGGTACAGCGCCGGTGAGGTCCTTGATTTGCGCCCGCACGGTAGGTACGTCGCCGCCCAGCACCCGTGGTCCGAGACCGTACACACGCGCGGCACGTAGGTGCAGGTCGGGGTCCGACAGGAACTTGCGGAAAAAGGGGAGGTCTAGCGGCTTGGCTTCGATGAGGTAGCCGAGCAGGCAACGGAAGGGTACTTCCTCCAATGGCTTCGGCAGTGTGGACGCTGAACGGAGGTCAACGAAATTCACCTGCAGAGATATATTTCATTCATCAATTCCGGAAATCGCGCCATCAAAGCTGTTTTTGCTTGTGTGGGTTAGCCCCAAACCACCTTGCAAGTCCATTTTTGTTTAATCTATTTATTGCTATGGCATTACAAAGTGAGAATTTTAAAATGAAAATATATAGATGGTAATTTTAAGATTCAAAAACTTTGTAAATAGTTTCAAGACCAATTGACATCTTGGACGTACGTCTTATTCATTAAAATCTCGTGGCGATCGAAAATGTATCAACTTCTCGGTGAATGGCACCATCAGGAAGTTTGTCAAACACGCGGGGGTGGTGTAATGTTCCGCGAGGGCGGTAATAAGATGCGTAACACCGCACCCGCACATGCCGAGAAAACGAAATGGCAATCGGTACCGGACTATTATTTCAATGATCCTTTTCAATGAGGTCTGCAAATATGATCTTCTTAAGAAAGTCTATAATCGTACTAGATTAATTTGCAAAATGTGTGTGTGTGTGTGTGTGTGTGTGTGTGTGTGTGTGTGTGTGTGTGTGTGTGTGTGTGTTTTGTGTGTGTGTGTGTGTGTGTGTGTGTGTGTGTGTGTGTGTGTGTTTGTGTGTGTGTGTGTGTGTGTGTGTGTGTGTGTGTGTGTGTGTGTGTGTGTGTGTGTGTGTGTGTGTGTGTGTGTATCACAACTACAAATGGGCAATTTTTATAATTATAAAACTAGAGTGAGAGACGCAGAGTGTGTGTGTTTGCACGATTACAAAAATATAAAGAACGACGGGCACAACTACGGGCTACTCGGTCACAAATATTTAGCACGAGTAGTACAATGGTATATACCAAAATAGAAACGATGCCGTACTTTCCTAAAATAAAACACCCAATATATTGGTAACACGATTCTTGTCGACCGGGATCAACGCGCTCGAAACACACAAGCAGTGTGTTAAATCAAACTCTAAACGACATCTCGATTTCCGAACACCCTCGCGTTGCAAGCATAGCTACACGAATCAAGCGTCTGTGTATTCCCATGCGCAGTTGTCGGTCGACCATCTCGAGCGTCTCCATTTTTCACGAGGAATGCAGCGAGTGGAGAATATTGCGAGTAATATTGCAACCCACACATTGACAAAATATTAATTGCATTTGATGTACATAAATAAATAGTGCCGTATTTACATAATTGGCGAATAGCTGTTCCCTTAATTAATTGGGCCGAGTGGTGGCGGCCCTCACCGAGAACACACCAGTGCGTGGGAAGAAGAACTCGTGTGGCTGGTTGACCTCGATCGGGTGGCCGTTGATGCTCGCGCTTGACCAGCAACAGACACGGAACCCCGACACCTCATCCTCCGTGCACAAACTGGCTTGGTGCTGCCGACGATACTCTGCGAGTAGTCGCCAAGCGATGGCGTTATCCACCTGAGGACGATCGGGGGAAAAAAAACTAAGCCCCAGGAATAACAGGAAGGCAGGCCGCAGCGTCAGCACTGCCCTACTCCAGCAAAGCGTCACGAAGATATGAAACCCAAAGTACCACGACGAGCAGCAGAAATAAGACGTTGCATGAATTCTCGCATATATGGGTCAAAGTAACACGTCGGATCGCTCGTATTTTATGGTCGGTGCGGGACGAGGTTGGGAAACGGGGGGTGATACGGACCATGAGACCGAGCATCAGATCGTAGTGGCCGGTGAGGTTTCCGGGAAGAAAACGGGAGGACAGTCCGAGTGTCTGGTGGAGGGAGGCCAACGAGAACTCGGGCATGCACTTGGAGTCGGCGACCAGGTGGAAGTCCTGCGGGTTGATCAGCCTCCCGAACAGTTTCACCGCCGCTTCAACCTGCTCCCGCGTGACGACAGCGTTGCGGGGAAACGGAGTAAAAGCCACGGGCTGGGTTCACTAAACAGTTTCAAAACGCCTATCATAGCGAGATGTTGCGTAACGTCGTTCATACTAGCGACAGTCGAATTGTTGTTGTCTCTCGACAAAGTCTGCGAAAGCTGTCTCTCCGCCAAACTCGGAACTGACGTATATTCCACACTTATATCGCTACGTGCAGCACCGTTGCGCGGTAGCACCGCAAGTGGTGCTCTCCAGCATTGGACATTCCCCAAGAAAATATTCAACGGCCGAATATTTAAATGACGACAATGTCCATTCAAATGTGCAGGGGCGATGCTAATTCAATAATCTGTAGGAGCGGAGCGCGAGTCTTTTTCTCAGTAAGAAGTAAATGATATGGTAATGTGGACATCGCATTGATGCGACGAGGTGGGGAGTACCTTTGCGGACGGGTACGACAGCTGCTTGATGACGTAGATGAGCTGCTGAACGGTGAAGAAGTAATCGAGCGTGACTATCTTCAACAGCTGCAGCCTCCAATCGTCGCTGTCGCTTTTGTCCGCCGTCGCCGACTTCTCCCACATCGCCTGAAAAAAGCAGCGCGAAAATGAGTCGCAATACGGGGAAAAGACCCTAAATGAGTCCGCAATCACATACAGAGGGTGTCGATTCGTAGCCAGAGCAGAGAAGGGGTGTTGCACCGACCTTGAGCACGCTGTCCTTCACAGCTTGATCTTCCAGCTCCGGCACAGACAATTTGGTTCTCTCCAGTTTCAACTGTGTTCACGAATAATGAGGTGTTCACGCGAGGCGCGCAAATGTATGTCAGCGATGAACGAACCAACGACGCAAGCTGAAGCGAGGGCTGCATTTAGATCATTCGACGTTACCATGCCATGGAATGCACATTAGTTGACCTCATTGCATTTATCATGCCCGTGAGAAAACCGGACACGTTTCATACAACCGTCGCAAACCCAGCTTTACGCCACACACTGATGAGAGGTCTAGGAGAAGCTGGTTCCGCTCGGAATATGGTAGGCAATACAAACGAATTCGTTCTCAGACTGGAGTGGGTGCGTTTCAAATGTACCGTCAGAAGGCGTGGTCCCCTGTCTTTTTGATGAGATGAAATTGATCGTCTTTTGTAAGCAATGTTGTTATAGTAAATATATAAGGAGGGAGACACACACACACTCACACACACACACACACACACACACACACACACACACACACACACACACACACACACACACATTGCAGCAAATCCATACAGTAGAATACGCGAGGGGGGGGGGGGGGAGATCGGACAGTGGCCTATGGATTCGTACCTTGAGTTGGCCGGAGGGTGGAAGTCCCCAGGTAACGGAGCTGCTCTTAATTTTCCGGCCTTTCACGACCTGCGCCCCTGGATCGTTGGACAGCTCGACTGAGGGTTCCAGGGCGGGTGGAAGCTGAAATGGCTGGCCGTCCAACGTGGCGTCGACCCACTGCGGGGACGATAGCGCGTCGGTGGCTGTCACCTCCGCTAGCTGGAACGCGACCGCGCGATCGGCGGGTATCGCGAGGTTCAGGTGGTACTCGCCCCATGGGAAGCGCGGGTCAAACTCCGAAGCGCCACCGGGACGGTGTAGCAAGTGGCAGCCGCATAGCTCTATGCTTTGGATGCTCTCGGCTGCAGACCCCAAAAGAGCACAAATGATTAAGTTGTCAGCAGCGACTCATAAATTAGACAACGCAGTAATAGTTTTTAAGAAAAAAATCATATCATCATTTAATAAGATAAATATATGCGAGAAATATATTAAGTCATCAAAAGGTTTATCCAAAGAAAGTGACGACTTTGTTAACCAAAACAAGTGAAACTGGTATTGTGCATACACATAGAAAACCTAAGAGTTGTACACATGGAAACAGATGAAACGATGGTGGCGGAAATACAAAGCGTCCAAAATGGGATATTGGTGGGAACTAAAGGAATGGGAAAAAAAAACTCATCTTCATGCAGCAGTATCACAGTACCTCAAATATCGTATTGCACATTCGGGTCATTGCATTGTGGCGGGGGGAAGTACCCAGAGTTGCTCGAAGCAGCTTGCGGGCGCCCTGCCACCCAATGGGGTTGTTGTGCAGCTGCAGGTGTTGGAGCGTTTTATTGCTGTCAGCAAGCGCACGGCCCAGCTCCAGTGCCGCCAGGCTGTTTGCACGAAACCCAGCACATACATTGCATAAAATACATGAGACCGTCAGCTCATCCAAATGTATAATCTGCAAAGCAAAATTCCACGCAATGTATATGATTATGTTTCTATAATCAGACACCCCCTCCTTTTTTGCGGCGCAGACTCACTCGCCAAGGCCGTTCCCGGTGAGGTCCAACTTGGTGAGCCCACAATTTGTGAGGAGCATGGTCGCAATCTCCGCGCCGCCGCCGTCGCCGATGCCGCACCAAGACATGTCGAGCACGTTCAGTGCCGAGTTTGTCTGTCGCCACGAGTCGGCACACGGCGCGACCGACCCGCCGGAACAGCATTGCTTCAGCTCGACGCGAGAATCGTGCACAATTTATTCGACACTTGTCACCCCAAGTGAACGGTCCCCGAAAAACAGGAACGCGTGGATGGGGAATCAATATTGATAAAAAGCAACTCGTGAATCGCGAGTGAACGTGTGCCGTCTTCAAACGAGAATTATTGTCGGCGTCCAAAAAACGAAAACCAAAAATATTTCTTACCGTGGCACAGGCTGGCACGCGCAGTGCGGACTTTTAAAGATTGATCACTGGCAAGGTTCTATAATTTTAATATGGCAATGATTCACGCGCCTGTCGTTTTCGTGAACGGAAGCACATGCAGAGTGAGTGACGGGAATACTGACTACGGAGAGTGTATAGTCGGGCTATCTAGCAATGTGTTGCGCATGTTAATTTGAAACATAAACCCATAAGGATCTATGGGCGGTAAATAGTTGATTTGAAAGAATGCGATAATAAGTGTACAATGATTAAGGACATACAACGCATTGTCTACGATAATAATCTAAACAATCCACAGACGAAAAATAATTCACGGTAGCTTCATTGCAGTTTGAGATTGCAGCGTCGGCGGTGCAAACTCTAACACGATGGCAATTCAGACGCTGATGTTGCAAGTGTTGCCCGCTATGGCGCCCAATGCGGCGACTTTACATGAATTACCGAAAACGGCGATTTTACGTGAATTGCTATAACAAGGGCAGGAATTAAGCCAGGAAGGCTTATTATTTTGCAGCGTACCTGAAGCCCTTCAGCGACGAGGCGGCACCCCTTTGCGCCGATGTCATTCCAAGCCAGCTGAACAAGGAGACACACAGCCACAGACAGAAAATGGGTGTTGTCTCGGAGTGGCGTGCAAAGCACCATCGCGGGGCAATGGAGAGCTTCGCAGCTAAATATGCGACAAGTATATCTATCTGCTGATAACAAAAGAAGTTGGTAATATCTAACATATATAGAATGCAATCCGGAAATTTAACAACCTAAATTAAACAAAAATACTGATATTCATTACTTTCGTGTGACATGTTAATTCAATTTGGCAAACATTTGGAGGCGAGTCAAAAACCACGAGACGTCTGCCGCGCTTGCTTACAGCAAATGAATCGTGTGTGTACTCGTATATGATATATATTGAACGCATTACTTATCGCACATATATCCTTCGTTGGCAGGCACGCGCATATAAGCAGAGGAGAGAGTGAAACGGGCGGCAGACCGCACCTTGAGGGTCCGCAAACTGCGGTTGTTTCCCAGCACCTCCCCCAACCAGCCCGCGCCAAGAGCGGAGACTTGGCAGTTGCTGATGTCCAGCCATGCAAGCGTCACATAGGGGCCCATGGTCGCGTCCCGGAGCACGCGCATGCCCTGCGTTGCCCGGTCCCATCAACACCGCAAAAGAACACGCCATTCTTAGACGCACAATTCGCAACGCACCACCGCCAAATACCACTACGGGTACTGCGCCTGAACACATGTCGTCCTATCACTCGCGCTGATTAATTGCGACTACGTATATATTTTCAGCCAACGCCTACTTATGAATTACAAAATGCAAAGCATACCGATCTATTATGTCAAAACAATGTGCTTGAAATACAGCATCCGAATAAAACATCCAGGAAAGAGCGATGAACACTTTTTGGGACCAGCACACAGGTACCCGTGCATAATCTTTCAGCTAGGGATCATTGATTGGTCTGTGCCGGGAAGTATACACATTTCATCAAACGCGTCGAAACAGGAGATCGTTGGACGCGTCGTAAAGTTGTATCAACTCGCCCGGGCGCCTTTGCAAGGCAACAACCCCTAAGGAATGGCAGCTGCGGTCTGCATGTAAACAAACGTTAAATAGAAGCGCCACATGCGATCAAGAGAGTATTGAAAAAAATTGCGACAAGGGCTGCTATCGCGATAAGCAGTGCGCGCCTGGTTGACGGCCAATGCACTTAATCTTGGTCACCCCACAAATAAAGGAGAAAACCCGATACACATGACACATTCTTTACAGTGGTACAAGAAATACCTGTTACTGTTTATGTATGTGGGTTGTGCGACGTTTCCAAAGCCAACTAGGACTTTGCAAATATTTTTCCGTCGCGGGGCTTTTCAAAAGTGAGACACACTGTTTATTCTTCTGACTGAATGATGTATATATGTTTTCCGGAGCTAATGTTGCTATACTTCAAGTGCATGCATATTTTAGCTTAAACCTACCATACATGTAGAAGAAGATTTCTACATATTGTCGGGATTTACAATACGAGTACTTGAAAGATTCCCAGTGATATTTATCGAAATCCATCAAAATGCGGCTAGCAACACATATCGCTACTGTCTCCGCCGATATGTCGGAGGTCACGGCAAACTGAAACCAAAGACGACTTCCACACGCACCTGATTGCCCACGGGGCTGCCAGCAATCCGCAATTCCCGGATTCGAGTGCGCTGCATGTTGCGCGGCGACGAATGGTCGACGGGCAGTGCACCCTCGACCCCGACGCCATCAAAGTCGTTGATGCCCTCTCCACGGAGCTCCGCGGCGAGGGCGATCCGTTTTTGTCGTTCCGACGCCGCTACATTTGCGAGACCGAGGCCTCTCCGCATGGAGCTCTTTGTAAGTTGGGCTGTTGCTTCGATGTAGCGAGACCGGTTCGTGGCGGAACGCTCCGTACCGCCCGGCATACGGAGGAGTGTTGCCAACGATTCCAGCGCTCGATGCGTGAACACGTTGTTCGATACGTCTACCACTGCGTGTCCATCCGGGAGCATAATACTTCAATTCCGCGGGCTGATGAATTGCAGCGAGTTGACCGTGGATGGTTACATGTCATAGACTGAATGAAACTCTAGAAGCGCGTATTCATATTTATTCCGATAACCAATTAAAGGACTTCATACCTCGAAAAGAGCAACGCTTGAATCGCGGTTAATGTATTTAATACAGTGTTCATTTAATTAACACAGAGTTCAGACATAATAATAAACAATTCAGTGTATTACCCTCGAAATGTCATCAACATCCTTACCCTCGAAATAATGCACACAAGTCGTCAGACATGAGACCCTTCACAGCGCATAATACGACATACTTTCACTTGCTTTCCCATGCGCACCCCATATAAATCCTATTTATTGCTTGGGCAGAAAAAGCAAAGCTTTTGCAAATAAAGTACAAAATGGACCATTTATTCTGGTTTGGCCGGTAAAGCTATCGAAAACATATACATTATTCATTGACGTCCCCGTTGGAAGCGCAATGTACACGTGAAGTACTCCGTATTCAGTACCAGTACTGCATTCCGCGCTAGTCGCCCCCTGTCCCTCCTCGGCAGTGCGACAGGGAACTCGCCTCGCATCAGGGGAGGGGGGGGGGGGGGGGGGTGGACCTTGGATGGCGGAGTCCATGCTCGCGAGTGTGTCCGCGATGTGCACAACCTCCGAGTCTTGCAAGTCATTGTTGGCAAGCTGCAGACTGGTCAGCTCCGGATGGGCGAGGAGCAACTCCTTAACCGCCTCAATCTGAGTATGACCTGTCGCCGGACAAAATACATGATTAAGCCCCGAATACAGACGCCCTAATTATTTACCTTTGCTCCACTTAATTGACGATCTCTAGTCAGAATATTCATACCCCTTGATTACAAAAGCGGAGAGATCCGTCACAATTAAATAATACTTACACTCCCACACGTCATTTATTATGAGGTGATGATCACTTCACATTAATATCAAATAACAACAACAATAGTATGAAGCTCAGTCGCGTCTCTGTGCATGCGAGCCTCGAGACGCCGAGGTCCCCGCGGGGAGTCGTCTAGAGGTGGCGACCTAGGAGGTCGTACCGAAAAGGTAGTGGCTCAAGGCGAGTGTGCGTTTGTCGGGTGACAAGCGGCGAATGATACGGCCGCTGTCTGTCACGGCATGAGACACCACACCCGCCTGCAGCAGCGCACACAATACTTCAGCGCGTCGCATATCATGCAATCAAGACAAAGGGAGCGCTTGATATCGAGGAGGCATTTCATAACGTGCAATCACCCCAAACTAATTGGGGATTAGATATGCTGCCATACTTTTCATCAGGATCTTATATGACGAGCAAAATCTCGATGGCAGCGGATGACAATTTGATCGCATGATTCAGCGCACTTATCATTCTTAATCTTTTAAGCACAGGCGCAAGCAAGTATTGCAGTGCAATGTGAATGACCCATTACGTGTATGTACTTCCGCAACACGTGCATTTTTATTTGCGCCGAGGGAAACGAGTACACTAAAATTAGGGATGCATCTGGTAAGTTGTACATTTTGGGAGGGCTGCGTAGCGGCGGCGTACGTCGGGTCGGCCGTTCTCGGCACCGGGCGGCGGCCCCTTGAGCGCGCTGCTGGCTGACGCGTAGTTGGCCAGGCGCCGCTCCGGCAGAGGCCGCACTAGAGCGGGCAGTTTTAATTCCTCAGCGTGTGAGAGCGGGAATGAGACGCTGGCGAGCTGAGCGCGTTGTCGCGCCCTCTGCTGTTTCTCCGGCCAGAGCACCTCACCCATTTCCTCTCTGATGCGTGAAAATCACCAGCCAGTAAGTAGCAGCATATGTTTGTGTCAGTCAAAACAGGAGTTTATTCAGCATGCGCAGCTTATACACTTGCGGGACAATGATGGCGAACAATCCAAGCAATGTTGTTGCTCATGCTGTATCTTCGTGTATGTAAAGTTCCTGCGAATTGTATTCAGGATGTAGTTTAGTAGTTGATGCAATTCGCGATGTTAAGATTATAGATAGCAAGCCTGTTCGTTCGTGTGTCTTATGGGCAATGCTTATAACACTAATATGGATGTACCTGGCAACAACCTGTCTATCATGATGACCTGAGCGATGTATGCATGATTCCATGTATAATTTTCAATATCCTGCGCTGCACTGTCTTAATATCAAGAAAACAAATCTTATACGAGGATACATAAGTGTTTTGAGAGCTGACCTGACAGATTGCAAAAGTGGCATAGTCCACAAGTCATTTACTACACACGTACGTGGCGATCCTATGGGTGACTGTTAAATATGGCTGAGCGTCTGTGTGTGTGATGGTGTGTGAGATGGTGTGTGTGTGTGACTGTTAAACATGGCTGAACATCGTTGGTATGGCGCATTCAAGCGGTCGGGGAATGAAGGGGGTTGGGGAGGTATTGGCGCTGCACCTTGTCATCGCCCGTCTGACGGCGCGAGGCACTGCCTGCCATACTAAATCCAGCGCCTCATCAGACACGATGTCCTCCTACGTGACCGCCAAGCACAATCACGATTCCGGGCTTTGAGAAACAAAGACTCAACGCTACCGATGCCTCCATATGTTCTCTCGCTGGCACATCCTTTCACATCTGTTGCAACTTTATACGAACTTTCAATGGTGCGTTATTCGTTGAGCCGATGAAATCAAATTTCCGTTAAATGAAACAAATTCGATGCTGCAAGTATTTGACGGCGACACATTTCACTTACTTGCAATTCACAATTAATTATAGCGCTACGAAGGCTTGGAAAGAACGAACTCGATCGGCACTACGCTTACTCCAGAAATCGATTGTGAACAAACCAAATACGACCGAAGCTCACACATGAAAATACTGATTGCATCAGCGTGTCTCACACTCACACGGTAATGCTATAAATAATTGGCAAGTGTATTTCAATAGGCGCGTGAAATTGGTAGCGATATGACTGTGGTTATAATGTCTCAGAACCACAATGCACGGCACACCTGTGGCCGCCACACCTCGCCTTGCGAATCGCGCCATGACTGCAAATACCGTTTTCGTCGCTCCCCACGCAAAGCGCCTTCAATCCGCGGCTCTATCGCCGCCAACGCGCGTGTCAGCTCGGCGAGCAGTTGTGGCGGGCATGACACATCCTCCAACCTGCAGTCCCCCGCTCCATCTGTTTCGCATCCCGACGTTCGCTGAGAGTGCGAGCTGCTCGCTTTGCCCTCGTGGGCCGCCCTCAGCCGCGACTCGGTTGCTGCCTTTAGCCGCTCGGCAGCGGAGCCCTTCGCGTGTAAGGGGGGACAAAGCGGAGGTGGGCCATCTAAGAGACGCGATGCCTCATCAATAAATGGAGAAAATATTTGCCAGTTTATGATTTTATTGACTGCAACAGTTGCACAGCGGTAAAATACACAGCTGAGTGTATCACCTTTGGTGACAACGCTCTGAGATATGTCCACTTGTCATTCTCCGCAGACGGTAATTATCCTTCAATTGACTGCTTACGTACTATTTTTTCAACATAATGGACAAATACAACTTAAATTCTCGCAGAAGATTCTAAATTTTGTTTAGTTGGTACTGACATGCATATAGCTTGGTTATCAACTTCGTTGGCATTCAGCTTCTCGTGTGTCTATCAATGTGTTTTTGCATTATAGATATGGTCCCTCAGCCCTATTCATACATTAGCACATATATTAACGATTTAACCATTCGTCTGTTTAGTTAATCAATACATTTAGCTGGTTAGCTTATCCATCCGCAGCTTTTGCCTGTCCGGAAATTAATTAATCCACCCACCCATTGATTAATCCTTTGAATATGTTCGATTATTTGCATATCTACTGATTGATAAGTTCGTGCATCGATCCTTTCATGTATTCCTTCTTTCCTTCCTTCATCCAGTCGCCCGTTCCTTTGTCTTTCCCATTAATCTGCTCAGTCACTAAGAAACTTTTCGAGTGCTAAAACGTATTCATGGAGTCTATTCGGTGTGTGCATTTATGCCATTCACTTGTTCTATTAATTGCGTAATGACACCGCACCTTTGCGCCACCGCCGCTGCGAGCAATCCAAGGGTTACGGCCAGGAGAACTTACGCCAATCAAATCGGCCGACAGCTTCGCTTGCTCGATGTTCGGCAGCGCCTGCCCGCCATCCACGATAGCCGCGCGCAAAATCAGCAATCAACAAGCACCAAACAAAACTATTAACAAAACAAGCTACAGGCACGCATAATAAATCCAAACCATTACAACATCAATGCACTTTTAATGATAAATAAATAACACCCTCAGGTGAAAAAAATTTCACAAATTCACATTGATTGGAGACGCCCACTCTGCATGGCATGCGTGGAGGTAGTGGGGTTAAGCATTACCTCAATCGTGGACATGTTGTTTTCGTGTGTTCCCCAGCACAAGGGCTAATGCAACACTCGCACCGATATTGGGAGGAGGTGGGGAGAGAGGGTGCTAACCAAATATCTTCGCAACCCGCTGCTCCCCTCCTTTCCCGCTGCATCTCCCCCCTCATCCTCATCATTGCTAGAGCTCCCCTCACCTTCCCCGTCAGCGCCCTTATCCTCTGCTTCCATTTTTCCTCTGCCAAGTATCGACTGTAATTGCACAAGCGAAAGCTTTTGAGCCCCTCACTCTCTTGTTTTCAGCAAATACATCTCAACAATATTGAAGAAACGCATGAGTAGGGTAGGCAGGGGATTGGGGTTTGGGACGGAATACCGGCGACTGACCTTATTAAGTAACTGCAGGTGTGGTGGGAGGACACCCCTCCTCAACACCCGCCCTGCGCCCAATCGTTGACTGCGTTGCCGAGGAACTCTGCCCAAAATATGTATCGCAGGGTAAGCATGCGGCAAGTCACATACTCAAACGAAATTTGACTGTATAGCATTGGTTTCTCACGGGGTTTTTAGGATCGAACGATATCCAGCGATTATAGTGTTCAAGTTGATGAGAGAAACGTTTGGGCCCACGTTTTTGGGCCCCTCCCCCTCGCCCGACTGCCCGCCCTCTCCCTCCCTCCCTACCTCCCCCCCCCTCCCTCTCTTACACACCCACACACATAAAGGCACACTTTTTTCGCTCTCTCTCTCTCTCACACACACACTCTTTCCCTCTCCCCCTCCCTCTCTTACACACCCACACACATAAAGACACGCAATCTCTCTCTCTCTCTCTCTCTCTCTCTCTCTCTCTCTCTCTCTCTCTCTCTCTCTCTCTCTCTCTCTCTCTCTCTCTCTCTCTCTCTATCTCTCTCTCTCTCTCACTCTCACACACACACACACACACACACATACAAAATCTCTGTCTCCCTCTCTCTCTCTCTCCCTCTCTCTCTCTCTCTCTCTCTCTCTCTCTCTCTCTCTCTCTCTCTCTCTCTCTCTCTCTCTCTCTCTCTCTCTCTCTCTCTCTCTCTCTCTCTCTCTCTCTCTCTCTCTCTCTCTCTCTCTCTCTCTCTCTC
>JAPMLY010003217.1:12500-28389 GCA_026401115.1 Tetraselmis chui | reverse complement strand
ACACACACACACACACGCACACTCTCCTCCCCACCCCACACACACTCAAACCCACAACCACACACACATACCCTCCCCCCCTTCCGCATACCACACACACACACACACACGCACACGCACACACACACACACACACACACACACACACACATACACACACACACACACATACACACACACACACACACACACACGCATATTCTATCTCTCTCTCTCACACACACATACACATACACGCGCGCACCTCCCACACACACTCTCCCCCATCCTCCACACAGACTCACACACACACACACACACACACACACACACACACACACACACACACTCACACTCATACACCCACACCCCCCCCCTCCGTCACACCCACCCATCCCCCCAACCCCCTCCACAAACATTCACACACACGCACACTCCCCCCCACCCTACACACACCCAACTCCACAACCACACACGCATACCCTCCCCCCCCTTCCACACACTCACACACACACGCACACTCACAGACACATACACAAACACTTCCCACACACACACACCACCACCACTTTCTGCGTGGGATCTTGAAAAATGCAGGAAAATGGGAAACTTGGGGATGCCAAGTACTTTATTCGACAAAACGCCTAGCTGTCACTTCTACACTCGACAAACATTCGTAATGTGCGCCATCCGCCCCAGAAAGGGCGCCAAAGATTGTCACCCGTTGGAGTAAATTGTAAAGGATATTCTATCAACTACTATTTACCTACTATTCCTTTATTATCCCGTACTAGCATGATTATAGTACTTATGTGCATATATTGCGGCTAATCATCGTGGTTAGCGCTCTACTGATGTACATGAGTCGGACATTAACTTCTTTTGTGTATTCGCTTACGTCGCTTCCCGACTATCATCTCTTATCAGAGACAAACAACTAATGACTGATTACCCATCTCACCACTCCCAATGGATGGCCTTGCGGCACAGTCTAAGGAAAGATGTAGGAAGGGCGGTGCCGCTTTCCAAAGACAGTGTGACATTGAGTTGGGCCATTGAGTCGCTTGCATAGGATTTGGTTCGCTACGTAGATGCGTTGTACGAGGGCGAGAACGCGTGTCCGGGCCGACATGATTGGAATAAGTTCTACGAACTGTTAGCACTAGCATCCCGTTGGATAGTGCTTATGTTCAAGGTAGCTATTTGTCATTCTAGTACTTAGTGTTATGCTATTAGCGGTACTCTATTCCCTATTTGTGGCGGTCGGCCGGCCCTTGCCGGTGCCTTCGCCGGCCGCAATCCCTCTCTTCCCACTTCTCTAGTCACCACAGCCGGGCCCCTTGTGGGGCCGGCACAACCTCCGTGTAACTATCCGTTCCCAACTCTAACGGGTTATGGGCCCTCCACCAAGTTATACACTAGAGCAGAGCGTGTGTAAAGCGCTCGGCGCCACGCTAGTCCTACCTACTCCCACGTAAAAAAGAGTAGAGCGCATGTAAAGCGCTGGGCGGCACGCTAGTAATTCATCGTCCCACCGACCCCACGCTTCGCCTTCGAGCTAGTTGTCCGCGACTGTCCTACCATCTCCCACGTAAAAAGGAGAAGAGCGTGTGTAAAGCGCCCGGCGCCACGTTCGCCCCACCCAACTTTCAGTCTCACCTAGCCTTTCAGTACTTTAATTAGTATTGTTATTGTTTTTTCCCGAGGCAATGCCGCAACGCCCACCTTACTTAGCGAGAAGCTTAACTTTCCCACGGCGAAAGGAGGGAGTCAACACGAGCACCCGTCTATGTTTTTGCGTGCCTACACGCCACAAACAACCTTGTTGGTTGTGCTTCCTCCTCGCCGGTCGCTCTCATGCGTCGGCTAATTCTCCCGTGGACAGTTTTTCCCGCTACATGTCAGAATAGTACATTACGCAGTACATTTGGAACCGCTTCATATCGGCAACTCGCCGGTAGCGGCACGTTTTTGTGAGCGCATGTCGCTACACCTACCCGGCTTGAGGCACACGCTAAAGCACTAAACCTTCGACCAAGATGGCACCTTCCTCAACGCAAGCTAGGACGACGTCAAGACCTCGGCTACCTTGAGGGGGGGTGTAAGCACTAGCATCCCGTTGCATAGTGCTTATGTACAAGGTAGCTATTTGTCATTCTAGTACTTAGTGTTATGCTATTAGCGGTACTCTATTCCCTATTTGTGGCGGTCGGCCGGCCCTTGCCGGTGCCTTCGCCGGCCGCAATCTCTCTCTTCCCACTTCTCTAGTCACCACAGCCGGGCCCCTTGTGGGGCCGGCACAACCTCCGTGTAACTATCCGTTCCCAACTCTAACACGAACCTAGCCAGTGGAAATACAAGACCACAACGAAACCAAGGCGCGGGGTCAAGACCAGAGTCAAGTGCTCGTAGTTTAATCTCATCGGGTGAGTATTACGCCTACAACATTGCCCATCAGTGGGAGGTAACTCATATTTGTCGTGTTAGAGTAAGCAACTATATTATGAAGGCTCGCATGACATCCTTATAGCGGACCACCCTAGAGTGAATAGTAGCACATGTAGTGTTTGCGGTAAGACAAAATAGTATAGATGTGCGGGATTGAATATTCCGTCTCCTACTGCCGGTACATGGAAGTTTCGTGGCTGGCGAGCTTCCAAGACGTTTCGCATGTCGGGAGCCTCGGCTTCAAGAACATTGTGTGCGTCCCTCGTCGTCGGACATGCGCGTGAGCATTGTCTTGCTATCTGTTGTCTTAATGAATGTGAATTTATTCAGCGTCGCTACCTTGCTTGTTGTTGTGGTAGGTCGTATGTGTCACCGTGCGATACATATCACGACTTGTCGCTGCTATTTCTATTATAATTGCCCCCTACTACTGCCAATATGGACTTTATTTATGTCCAACGGCTATAAATGCTTATCTGTTGTTGTTGCTGTTGTTGTTGATGTCGCGCCATTCTTATACCGTCTCCGGACATTAAAAAACAGGAAGCATGGGCAATAGCGGTTATGCTGCCCCCTGTAACTGTGGAGCTGCACGCAACTACATATCTAGCATCGGGGAAGACGCCTTACAGGTTGGCCGTGGTCTTTTCGACCGCTACAGTGATGTCGGCGAGGGGCGCGCACCTAGGGTCCGCTGAAAACAACCAGCCTGTGCCGTCGGAAGATGTGTGGTTCTACGGTGGACGTTGGGCAATCCTTCCGCCCTTTATGATTGGGAGGTAATCATATGCTCTTTTTATCCCTTCCCGCTTTCCGTTTATGTCCGGCGTCTCGTCGGTGTAGTAGTACAAGTAGGGTTGTCTACTGGGTTATTTTTCTTAATGTATGTCATCGTCGTTGTATATTTTATAGTTAAGCCGCTGGCGCGACTCTTCAGGACGTTTGGGTTTGCGCGGGCGTTTGTAGGTACTTTCTCGATCAGTGATTGTTGTGAATTGCTGCGCAAACGTATGTAAGTATTGCATTAAAAAACTGGTGCTCAGCGAGGCCTTTAGCGGTTTCTTCACGAAGTCGTTGAGGAAAGTAGTGGCGTCGTGGAAAGCACCCGACGTCATTTTCCTGCCCGAGCGTGCCATGTATCGACGGGAACATCCGAAGCTGACTTATACAACATGACATGTTAGTTGCCGCCACCTTACTTATGCAATTGTATTTATCTAAAAGTCTTGCCCTTGATAATATTGAGTTATGTTTGATGTCTCTTGTTTTATGAGTACATAGTTTTCTCGCGTCTTTCTTTTCGTAGGCATTCGCGGGGCTCACCAGGCCGCTGAGCGTCAGCAAGGCGCCGCCGCTCGCAAGGAGGTTGTTGCGGTACGACGGCAAGCAGCGACGGTGGCTAAACAACGGGGTGATTCGTTGCAGGAGGAACGGGCAGAGGTGGGAGGGGCTGGTGTGAAGGGAGCTATTGTTTCTGAAGGAGCATGCGGAGGGGCAACGGGCACGGAAGGTGAATTGGAGGTCGCTTGCGATAGTCATGTTCCTTACATGAATAGCATCCCCGAGGAAGAGAGAGCAGCGGCATGCACGGGCATGGGGAGCAGGAGAGGGGAAGGGAGTATTTTGGTGGCACTGCTTCGAGGAGGTGGGGAGTTAAGGGGCAGCAAGAGCGGAGAGCTACATGAGCAGCTGCTTGGACAGCCTGCCGTGGCAGCAGAAAAATTGGAAGCGCCAGCGGCATGCGAGAACGTGGAGCCGAAAGTGCAGGGGCGCAGTTTAAAGCACACTTCCAAGCGCTCTGCTTGAGGGTCAGCCGGCGAGCGGCAGCTGACATCTCTAGGGCTGCACGGGGGTGTAGCAGCCATCAAGGGTGCTTAAAAACAACATGTAGATCAGCACCGCCCGGCTGCGTCTGTCCCGAGGCGGCCGGATGAGATGCGTAGCCGAGGCGCTATGCTGTTAAGGATGGCTCTAGACCGGATGTTGCAGTGACATGCATGTACATAAGCATTATTTCTAGCTTTTGAAATAAATGTAAACATTCCTCGAAGAACAAAAAAGGAACATGAGTTCTAGCATTGAATCAATTATTCAATAAATGTTTTGATATGATAATATACGTAGTTGTTCACGTTTTCGTGAATGTACGTGTTGTTTGAACAATCAAGATAAGTCGATGTTAGTTGGATCATATGAAAACAAATTGAATGTCATGATTCTTTTTTCAATTGTGTGTATGTACATGTTGCTTGAACAAACACGATAGCTCGACATTTTGAGTACATATAAGGCATTTATTGCTATTTTGAGAAGTCATTTCTAGGGCATGAAGGTGTCATATGTTAGGCCGAAGTTATAACGTGCGTTGTACACGTAAATCGACCCCCCGGACGTTATAACCGTTTTACGTAGTTATGAAGTTCCCATCTCAACGTCTACCTCAAAGGCGGGGTTGCACCCAACACGCGCCGATGGAGGGGGATCGGCGGGCGGGCTTGGCGTATTTCAGCATTGTCAGGAACTGTCGACGCCGGGACGGTCTCGTTACGATAGCGCTGGTCTATCGGGACACATAACACAAAGCATCGCCATACTTTGTTGCGCCTTGCCGGGCGCCCGCCGGCGGCGCAGCGGCGGCGGCCCCGGAGAGGGGTGCGCCCGCAGGCCCGTCGGCACCTACCTCTACCTCCACGCGGTGGGCGCTGGTAACCCCATAGCCGTGCCATGCCTGGCACGGTGGGGGGCTAAACGAGGTACCGACAGCTGCGATCCGCGGGATCAGCAGCTGTCGGGAAGCCATGTACGGAGGGTTTTGGAAAAACATAATATCCGTACACCGGCACAGGGATCTCCCGCTCGGCCTGTTCGATATGTCTTTCCCGCGACTAAATACTCGCAGATACTCTCCCGACGATGGGGCGGGGGCGGCGTTTGCGAAAAAAAAATTGGCGAAGAAGGGTACGGACGGATCAACGGGGGGACGAGGGTGTTGGAGCTAGCGGCGCGAGGGCAAGGCGCTCGCTAGCAGTCGCCAGCCCTGCGAGAGCCTTAGGTCTCCCATGGGGGCGATGCCTGATGCTACGCATGACGGAGGTGGGTCGCAGCCGGAGGAGCGGCACGGTCTGGCGGCGGCGGTCTTTAGGATCGCCCGCCGCCGGAAAAGCCCGGTACGGGGGGGGTACGGACGGCCGCAGCGCGATCATATAGGTGTTGGAAACAGACGGAAAAAGGACAGGGGACATGAGAAAATCTGGCTCGGGGGCATGAGAGCCAGCCGGACACCGTCTACAACGTAATTATTTTCTCTTCTCAGCCCCCGAAGGAGGAGAGAAGACTCGGCTAGGTGGCGAGCTGCGTCGGGAGGAGCAGCTAATACCTCGGGCGGGGTTGAGCACGGATCGAGGCGGGACCGACGACGACCTATGCGAGGGGGGGTTTCACCTGCCTTCCCCCCCTAGCTCCGGCACGACCGGAGTCGCACAGGAGCCGAGGTCGGGCAGGTTCACCTCGACCAACTCAAGCTGAACATCCTTGCTGATCAGCGACCCCGCAGCGGCTGGAGCAGGCCGCGTACCGTGGAGACTAGCGACATTTTATATTTCATATCGTATCCAAAAAACACGTATAGATCAGAAAATAATAAGTACATGGATACGTGTATGTTTTAGACGGTATCGTCATTGTCATTGGAGAGGTTGGGATTAGTGGTTCACGGTCTACCTCACGCTTCTAAGTCCAGTCAGGCGTAGCACAAGGGGGGGGCAGAGACAGCAACCGGGTTTTACTAGTATTGTTGTAAACAATTTCAATTTCAATTTCAATTGCGCCTTGCTGCACTTATCGGAGTGCAATTACCGCTGAATCTCGCCCCCCTACGAAGGACGCGCGCCTGTGGCGCCACCACTCACCTCCAAACGGCAAGTATTGTCCGGTTTGTCCTCTAGGAATCCTAAAGCATGCATTAATCTCGAACAATCGCTGCGGATGTTGCGGGTTCGGTCAAGACTTTGCATTAAGCGTTGTGGCTGTGCAGATCAACGAAATAGGGGATCTTGGCCGCGTCCCGCGCCCCG
This sequence comes from Tetraselmis chui, assembly GCA_026401115.1. NCBI lineage: Eukaryota > Viridiplantae > Chlorophyta > Chlorodendrophyceae > Chlorodendrales > Chlorodendraceae > Tetraselmis > Tetraselmis chui. The sequence goes on along the minus strand of JAPMLY010003217.1, from coordinate 21,889 downwards.
AAGGGTGCCGAATTAGGACACATAATGTGGCAATCGGACCGACTACCAGGTCCTATAAAAATAGTGTACACATGCCTATCGCTCATGTTATCATAGTACATCAATACCCCTACACGTTAAGCATACAAAGTGCGCGTGTCCGCATACTTGTATGAAATATTACACCATCGGTTGTAAGCATTTAGCCGCTCACTTCACATGTATCCAATTGTTACCTACTCCTCCCCCATGCACCATCAACAAGCCATCACGTGCCGTCGTTAGAGCATGCTCCGACAATAGGTTATGGGCCCTCATAACTTATGAGTATCACTCATTTTCATGCGCTAGACTGACAGCCATCTTGGCACTACGAGCTCAACACATGGGAGCTACGCACAGCTTCGTCGGCCGCCGTGGCGAGCACCCGGCCGCTATAACCGACAACGGAATGGACACACATCACCGTAACCAGCGGGACGCCCATGCAAGACCACACAACATCATGACCATTTGCATACATGATAAATTTACATTCCGAACTGTCGTGGACGGTATTAGAGCATTCGTACATAGCGACTCGGAGACATCTCTTTACATGTCAACGGAATTGCGGAGGACACTTGAGCAAGCAAACCTACATGAGTCACCGGGGTTTCACGGCGGGAGAAATGGCAGCGGAGCAATAACGTCCCTTCATACTCTTGCCGATGCAACGACATGGGCCCATGCACGGGCCCGACTACGGCTTTCGGAGGGCCATGGACGACGACCTTGGTAACCTTGTCCGTATCTCCGCCCCACTATTCAAAGAGAACGAGGACTTTACGGCGTACAAGAGAAAAATTATCAATTATCTCCCCGCGGTTAACCCGATCTTCCCGCATCTATTCGATGAACCACCGCCACAGGACGTAGCTAGTAGCGGATCTTGCCACCATGTCGTTGACATGGACTTAATGGTAAAAAGGCCAATCAGCGACATCCAAACTTTTCCGATGCGTCGGAGAAGTTCGAGGCCTAGTGTGCCGATGGTCTTGAGCCGTGGTAATATCGTGAACTATAACATAGTGGCAAGAAGGCCCCTAAGCGACATCGTTTCTTTTACGATGTCAGTTAAGCATGTGGCCTAGTGTGCCGATGGTCGTGTGCTTGATACGTGTGAGAGGCAAGTTTCCGGCACATAGGCGAACCGCGGTCGAAGATAAGACCCCACTTTCCACAACCAACTCCACCATCGACTTTTTGGTATCCTTAATTACGTTGTGAGCGAGCAGTCCTCAACGTCGATACATCTCAGCAACTTCGCGGCGGACCCCGTTTTCAGACGCAGGTCTCGCCGGATTCAGACCCCTAGCGGGCCCTACATGATAAGATAGACCAATGAGGTGTTAGTCGCACCTTTAGGCTCCAAAATATACTCATGACGCCGCAACTTGACGGCGAACCTTTAGAGGTATATCTTTAGCGTCTGCTACACTCTTACCGGGAAATAAATAACGAATGTTAACTATTTTTTCGGAAAGGCTACTAGTTGCCTTTGCTCTCTAAAATCTGAAGGACTCGATGAGTCATGCATTGGAAAAGCATCATCTCCCCTCTCGACGTTGGACCCGATGGTCTCCCATCCTACGACGTGCAGTCCTCGCACATCTCCACTATGATTTTGCAGCATCACATCACACTTGCCAACGGACCATGTCTCAGCGACAACACATCAGGCGACATCCCTCACAAGACGCTCGTGCTTTTGTTACGCTCGTCGCCAAACACATCGATGATGACATGGAAGCCCGCAACGCCCAACCCCCCTCCATGCCGCATTTGCGCACACAACGGCAAGGGACACTACCTGCATTTCCATAACGAATGATTTCATAGATACCTCGGTGTTCCCACCACTTTAGGCAAGGGAGGCGGCAGAGGCCACATGGGGGGCCATGCTGGTCGCGGCATAGGGCGTGAACGTCATCCTCCGCCTCGGACAACATGTGATGCTCCTGCCTCGGTAATCACGGACCATGATTTATTTGCTCATGTACCTACTATCCCCATGGGATACTTCGGCCTCCAAGATACTTCTTGTGTTGGCATAGCTGTTGGGCCTGTCGACGCCAATGAACCACCGCCGGGTGAGACATACACACCTCTCCCATGGCCAAAACCTCATTGGGATAACCCAGTGGGCGGACTACCGTCACCTAAAACCATCACCGCGCCCTCAAGAACCTCGTCACGGCTGCAAGTCATGGCCTCCTAGAAAGCGACGTCCTGCCTAACCACCTTTTTGCATGACATGACCCTGTTAATATCCCTCCGTAGAGCTGCGATTGGACACATATGTACGCAGGACTCCGGGGGAGTCTTGGCCCTCCACACATAGGTGGTCGCAGTGTATGCACGCGATGCGCGGAATTCATATGCTCAATATGTACCAATCGGGTACCGACTTTTGGGGCGGTACTTGGATAAGGCGTACAACTCCGTTCTGGGAGGCGTGGGTTCTAACCCCCATCATGGCATTTCTAACATGTTATGGGCCCTCCGCGTTTACTGCGAGGTTACCGGCCGGAGTTCATGGGATGATGTCCATTAATGGGGGAGTGTTAATATCCCTCCGAAGAGCTGCTAATGGACACATATGTACGCTGGACTCCGGGGGAGTCTTGGCCCTCCACACATAGGTGTCGCAGTGTATGCACAATGCGCGGAATTCATATGATCAATATGTTCCAATCGGGTACCGACTTTTGGGGCGGTACTTGGATAAGGCGTACAACTCCGTTCCGGGAGGCGTGGGTTCTAACCCCCCTCATGGCATTTCTAAAAGACCCCCACCCTAATGACCCATGTGTCGCCACTATGAAATGGTTAAATGTGGAAGAGACCCGTAGCAACATGGCTCAATGGGCGTACTCCGTGGACGACAAGCACCCTTGCGAGGGCGACCCTTTCGATAGGGAGCCACTTCTCGCGGACATGTTAAACCACGTGCACGAACACATTTCGCAGCCACAGCACGGTAGACTCCTCTTCAAATATCCTCCGCGGGACTTACCGGGCCCAATCGGATCTTGGACAGCATCGGCCCATCGTGTCATCCGATTTTTTTCTGTACACCATCCTTCATGTCTAGCACCTCCACAACGTGGTTCATGATGGGCGTCATCTGGACGGCACTCCATAAATTCACGACCTTCGACATCAACCCACATATCCTCCCCAAAGATCAGTGTAGACCTTACCCTCCGCTGCACACAGCTCGAGACCTTCCCCCACAATCATTTCCGCTAGGCACGTCGTCAACGTATGGTACTCCCACGGCCCATTACATAGCGTCCCAATGCGCTACTCCCACCCTTGAGCCTCCTAAAGACCCCCAACTCGTTTATTATTGGACTAACTTTTGTCTCGAGCCATCCATCGCGCGGTTCGACCATGGTAGTTACCGCAGCCTCCGCGCGCCAGTTTATGTCAAGGGCCTTGATGTCTCCGTTATTGGCTACGGTATTGTCTCGCACATTCTCCTTTACCATTATGGAGACACACGCGTCATCAAAATCCTCACAGCCCATGCCCTTGACATGCTTGCCAGAGGCCCCCCTACATCCTCGCACGTGAACATCTCCGTCTCCAACATGGCATAATATTCTCGTGCCATGTTGGTTATGACCCTACTGCTTCGGGTGACTATGGCCGCCTCGCCCCGGTGATGCAGAACCTCTTGCCCATTTGCAAGCACTCCAATCTACCGCCCCCTCCCATACCCATGTACCCCCGTGCTTGGATCCTCCCTCCGCAGCCATCGCGCGTAAGTGCTTTGGCCCCACGTCTACTTACGCCTCCTTCTGGCAAAATCGCGTTGGACACCCTATCAAGGACACCATGACCCTCCTCCTCCGCACTTCGGACGTCGAAGGAGCTCGCTACGATGGCCACGTTCCCCTCCTTGCTTGCGAGCCTTGCATCCTCTCGAAACTCAAGCACGCGGCGATCTCCAAGCAAACTAGCACACCCACCCCTTCAGCTTGCTTTAAGGCGTTCAGTTCCGGCATTTTCGGACCCATACACGTAATTTACCAAAGAACTCCTCTAGATAAAGCATGACAAGCTTGACAACTACCCCTGCTCTCTGTGCTCCCTCCCACGCACTACCGCGATGCAAAGGTTGCGTCTCCTTCCGACAAATCGCCCCTCTCGCATGTTGATCATGAGACATTCCGCGCCATCCTTGGCTATGTCAACTTTCTCTCCATGTGCACTCGCATGGACATCGCGTTCGCCATCAGCGTCCTCAGTCGCCACCACACAGCTCCGATGCAGTTCCATATAAAGCAAATCAAGTTTATATGTCGCTACCTCAGCGGGAAGCAACCCTTTGGCATCACCTACGGTGAGTGCATGTCAATCCTCAACACTACCATGAAATTCTTTTCACATTCGGACTAGACATTTGACACGACAACGCGCCGCTTCCAGTCATTGGAGGTGGTCATGCTCAATGACGGTGCCATCTACTGGACGTCCAAACAACATGGCGTTGTCACCACGTAAACCACAAAAGAAGAGTACGTCTAGACCTTCGTCGACGGTATCGGGTACTTCTATGCATGATGAGAGCTCGACGACTGCTATGCTTATTGACCATATCCCCTGGTGCCCGTGCTCTTGGTATGTCATGTAGCTCCACGAGCGGGGTATCCACGTGCTTGAAGAGTTCATGCTTGCAGCGGGGGCTACTATGGGGCGGGACTTACGACTAGAGTTGCGTCGTATTTGGTCGAGAGCTTCTCATGATCGACATGGGGATGTGGTGTGGTTAGACTTTATCTAGGGCCCCACAACGTCATTTTGTTGTTGATGTGACGGTCACTCGCGCTCGCACAAACACCAATGTCCCTCACATTGGCGCTCACCTCCCACTGCCGGGTAGTCTTGCATTGGGAGCTCAGCATGGTAAGCTCGATAAGGCTCTCCGCACTTCCGCCTTACATGGCATGCCTTCGGTTAAATCGGTCCACAACTGCTACCAATCGCTGTCGAGGATGGGGGCCGGTTGGCGCTTATGGCGGCCGAGTTGGTCGATCGCTGGGCAGGTTTGGTGGAACTTCGTCGCTTCCCGGACATGGGTGTAGCGGACTCCCGTTAATTGCGTTCTGGTAGTTGTATCCGAATGCATAATTTCGTTCGTCGATTTACTTTTGTTCCCTTTCGACAGTTTTTTGGGGATATGCAGCGAGAATTCATGGAAACGTCTTTATAAAGCTCTTCATGGTGCTTTGGGTTCTTATCTTCGCGATGCTTTGCAAGAGGGCAATGATGATGCTGCGGCATGCCTTCATGTTCCTCGGGCTTAGTGTGGTAGTTAGCCTTCGGAGAGCTAACTGCAGACACAAATATATTCTGTTATGTTCTGTCGCTGCTCAGTTGCTAGGTGGAAGTGCAGATGGAGAGAGATATGAAGATGTCTCAGTGTTGGCACTTAAGCAGTATATTGTAATTGAACAAAGGGAATTGTTAAATGGTTGTGTCACCTCCCTCTATTGCACTAGGCTTATATCGATTTCCGCCCAGTTAGCTTACGCATGCTCACACTATCTTACTTGTCAGGCCTTAGGGATTTCCAACCGTCATCAACAATCTTAGCGACGCGGTTCGTCTAGCTTGGGGAATCACATTTTGCATTGGAAACCTCGCTTGGCGCGTCATCCGGCTGGTTAGATTAACCGTGCGTACGTGTACGTACCGGGAGGTTATGGTAGTACAGTACGCATCATAACCCTTGCTAAATTGCGGTAGCGACGTACCCACGTTGTGCGTCCTTCCGATGGAAAAGCACGAATTGGATTTAGTAATGAGTACATGTACAATGTACTGCAATGTAGCTTGGGGAATCACATTCTGCATTGGAAACCTCGCTTGGCGCGTCATCCGGCTGGTTAGATTAGCCGTGCGTATGTGTACGTACCGGGAGGTTCTGGTAGTACAGTACGCATCATAACCCTTGCTAAATTACGGTAGCAACGTACCCACGTTGTGCGTCCTTCCGATGGAAAATCGCGAATTGGATTTAGTAATGAGTACCTGTACAATGTACTGCAATGTAGTGTTGCAGGACTGTGCTCGTCACATTAGGCCTTAGGGGGTTTTTCCTCCTCTTTCCTTTTTGGTTGGTGATGGTTCCCACTTCCTTTTCTTGTAAACAAGCTTTTACAAGGGAAAAAATTGTGATGCAATTATAAATACACTCTTCCCATAAAGTCCGTTCCTAGCGGCACGCAATTAATTTCCCGTCACGCACTACCGCGATGGCCATGCAATTCGCTTAGGGGGTAGAGTAATGATTTTCGAGCAACACACCACGGCGCGTTGTTCATTGACGTGAGCACCATGCCCCAATTATTATGGGCTCACACGTTGGATTTACGGCCCATATTTTCCACCATGCCGAAATTCGTGCATGTGCAGGTTATGCACGCCTCTATGCGTGGCTCGGTACACGTAGTGTCGCGACAAGCTGGGAGCCTACTCGACATTTGGTTCTCAGCATGTTTGCACTATTGCACGAGTATCCGCCGACTGTGTTGCGCCCGGCCGTCTACAAAGCAACGACACCGAGAATGGCATGTCGTGTGCACTCGGTCTTCTTGCCACGTGCCCGAAAATACAACCAAGGAGCACGGGCTAGGGACATATTGGGCTTGAGGAGCGGCTGACTTGGTGTGTAAGCACTCTAGCGCGCGGATCGCGGGCTTTTGAAGCTTGCGCATCGCCGGGCGTGAAATATGGCGGGGAGCTTACCAAGTACGATAGCACGGGCCTTGGTTTGGCATGCGGCAAATGGCACGGCACCATGCCATCATGGGGCATGAAATGGGCAACGCCGTGGATAGACGAAGTATAGATCGCTTATTGTTGAGCGTATTGGCGGAGCGTGTGCGCGGGTACCACCTGTCCAAGGGTTGCTAGCCCCTCGCGAATGTGGCAGATTTTGAAACCCTAATAACTTTAGTTGGCTGTACGAGGGCGTGGATGACATCGGACGGCGGATTTGACGCGAAAACCGGCCCGTAAGTGTAAGGTAGAGGTTTCCGGCCCCTATCCCTCCCACGTCAAGCATCTTAACGGCACATGCCATCACACCCACGTGCTCTCATGTTTGCGGACAACATTATTCTGGGATCACAATAACCGCATGTAGTGTCGCCGATTTCGGGAGTATTCACGAGCCAAAGTGTGGAAAATCCGAATTCCGGAGCGCCCGAATCAGGGTATGCCCCGAAATCGGGGATGACCCGCAAACTCTAATACGTCAGGTCGTAGCCGTGCCATACCCCATTTGTGCCCCGCTTCCCCCTTTACTTCACCGTCAACACAAGTTTCGGTCCGCCTATTCAACGAACTTAAGTACAGTTAAACCCTAGAAACCCTACATGATAAACACCCGCCCTACTCGAAAGGCTCTATTTCACTAGGAACGGACTTTATGTGAAGAGTGTATATTTATGTTAATCCTTCCATTTTATTTAATGAAATCGGGCTAGCAGTAGCGATACTACCTACTACCCTGCGCTAGCCCCAGATTTTAATGGTTTTGTGCGTCGTTTCGCTACATCCCCCGAAGATATAAATGCCTTACTTTTAGGCGGTGTCCCCCCTTCCCTTCATGGCACCACCCATTTTACAGGAAATGGGAGGTTTTTCCAGTTATGGCGCCAAGCCCTCCCTCATATTGCTGTCTTTGTAGTTCATGTATCGCACTCCCGAAATGTTTTGCTCCGTGAGATGGGCCTTGGTCCTTCTCGCATTTCTCGAATGGGTCGACGCCCGGACGGGTAGGGCAGACCTTTCTTGGTCAGTGCTGAGAATACATTCATGTTTGTTTGCATGTCATTGGAAGGTTTTAGTTGGTGAAACTCCGACACTGGCCTCGTGTGGGGTTAGCGCAGTACGGTACGGTTCTCGTACAATGGTACTTAATGCACTCACACGAGCGTCGCCTACCCGGGAGCATGATCGATGTTGAGTTGAGGTTTGTTTCGAACTTCTGCTCTTAGTCATGCTTGCAGAACGCCGCTTGTAGAGGGTGCCGGTGCGGGTTCCCTGCCGGTCCCATATCCCGGGGGCGCAAAAAAAAAAAAAAAACTACATGTAGATATAAAAACAATAAAATCCTTAGGCCCTTGTCAGATATTACTTGAGTTGAGTTCTTCCGCGATAAAACTGTACCGAACTCAAGTAAAGTGCGCTAATCGGATGTCGTAAATAGCTTGAGTTGATTTCAGAATGACGTTTTGAACTCATGTGGCCGGTTTTTCGAGGTCGGCACTTGAGTTTGAGGCCCGAACTCAAGTGGCCTCCGCAAACATGAGTTCGGCCCCGGAATCCGCGCCAAGAAAAAATGCGGGCACATTTCGTGCACGCCATCGCCCTCGCCGCTGGCCCCGCCAAATAAACACCACGGCGGGCCATCTCTCGTGGCTGCCACCTCTCCCGCGCTATGGAGGGAAGGGCTGCGGACCCTAGCCCCGGCGGCCAACCAGGAGGAGCCGCAGTCGTGCGTGTTGATGTTGGCGATGGCGGGGCTAGTGATAAGGCGCCGCCCGCCACTCCCGCCGGGCCTCCACTGGCGGCCTCCCCGGGCCTGACGCCCTCCTCGGGCGTAGGCCCTCGGACCCAACTCCTATTCAACGACGTCGTTGACGTGTCCGGTGGAGCGTCGGAGGGGGGTGAGGACGAAGACGTTGGCGGAGATCTCCCCCAAGGCGGCGACGCAGGCGGTGTCCAACAGTTTGCCGCCAAGACGGAGGCCGGCAAGATGCTTCCGCCCGCCAAGGCCTCCAAGCCTCCGAAACCCAACCAGACGGGGAAAAGTACTGTCCCGCAGTGGAAGGTCGGGGAGTGCCTGGCAGTGTTCGACGCTTGCGTAGCTGCAACGGAGCGGCAGGTGGAGTCGCAAACACTCGATCGCCAAGCTTGGGCGGTCGAGGAGTATCCTGCGAAGGTGGACGACGTGACGCGGGCGGGCATGTGGCACAGCGGCAGCCCCACGCCCGACGAGAGCAAGCGTATTCGGGTCAATGGAGGAGCTATGCTACAGCAGTTCGACAGCTTGAAGCGGGAGATTCTGAAAAGGGCAACCCCCTTGTATTTGGAGCTTCTTGATCCTGATGGTTGCTTCCCCACATGCACAGGTGCAACACAAAATATTATGGACCAAGTGAAGCAGCAGTACTACCTCAAGTTCGGTAGGAAGTCAGAGGGTGAGCCAGAGCAAGCCCCCGCAGAATTCACTGACAAGTTCTTGGCGTGCTGGCAGCGATACGGCCCCTTGCAGAAAGTTGTGTGCAAGCCGCTTGCCTTCTGTGAGTGCCCCCCCTGCCCCTTGTCCCTTCCCACCCCGCCCCATT